>JTDE01001489.1:0-11482 GCA_014338405.1 Paragonimus skrjabini miyazakii | reverse complement strand
CACTACTCTGAAAGATTTTGTGCGAAGCTGATAATCTTGTGTTGAGTATTGTCAAAATGAGACTATCTTAACAAACATCAGGACATTAACCAAATAAATACAGTTTACTTTCAAATGGAACTAGAAATGATACAAACAGAAATAAGTCGCATTTAATACTAAAAATATTAAGCCTAGAATTCGTCAAACCGATAGATTTAGTAGACGTAATTTTTGGTTCAGGGGGAATTAGATGAAACATTTAAGGAAACAGGTCGTCGAGTGAAATTTCTTGATAAATAAACGAAATCCGGATGTTAGGACATTTACCCAAATTTGTACGCATTCTGAAACTTCCGCCAGTATTCTGCTGCAAAAGAAAATTTTGTTCTATAAAGTTTCATATAAAAAACTTGCCAAAACTAAGATGGTTATTTACAAAATCCATCAACAAAGTTCCAATACAGATAACAACGAATCAACTCCTTAGGGTTTCTTCCGTTTCAGAACACGCGTTGTCATTTTTATGGTGTGCGCAAAAATGAAATTTGTGTGATAATCCTGCACTTAAAAAAATAATCTTAGAATCTGAAGTTGACGCTGCTCACTTGTCTGGCAAAATAAAGAGCATTTTAAATGATCAACAAAACGTCGTTCAATTTACTCCTCGAGTAAACGCTGTAAGTCACAGATCGATGTCTCAGTGAACTTATAAATGATTCGAATTGTTGTACCCAGTTGTGAAAAACTCTGCATTAAGAGGAATGAAAATAATGCTCAGACGAGGTAAGTGTACCATCGACTGAATTACGAAGCCACACCAAGAACGAAATTCTAACGTGGAATTTTCGTTTTCTTCGCATAATTCCGTAGAACAGTTGGCAATGAATTACCGCGCCAGGGCATTTCTTTCGTGTCGTTGGTTCCATTCCACCGGAATCTGAACTGTTTACGTTTGTGTCACTCCTAGACTTAAAGTATGTTGATTATTGCCTAGGGTATATTATTCCTAGTATGAATAACACACATCAAAATCGAATACATTGAAAACTGCTGTGGCCCTAAAATGTTGTCAGCAAGATATGTCGTGAAGGCATCTACAGGATTTTCAGAGAAATGAATACCAGCTCTATATTCAGGAGAAACAGGAACTTAGAAGCCTTCTGAATTAACCGAACTGTGAATAATGCAGGTTTTTGTTGATACTCTGAATAGCAGTTACAAATTAATACCGCGCCTTCGAAATTAGTAACCGCTGCGTGTATGATATTTTGCTTGTGCATTGCTGGCGAATGAAATACAATTATCTTGAGAATGTATCAAAACAAAGCAATAAGTAACCCTCAGTTGAACTCGGATAACACGTTAGAAGAGGCTGCCTTTGACTCGGACGCTCGACAAGCTCTCTGGAACTGTCTTCAATGCAGAAGAGTCCCAGTGATGTATATCAGTTCGCTAAACTTCTTACATGCTCTGAGTGCAAAGCACACATTTATGGGCAGCCATCTCAAGCGTTTTCCACACCAAGTGGCATTTGAAAAGCGCACCCGATCTCCCGATTCCTTTTCAACGTTGGAATTAGTACGCAGAGGTTCTGAGAATCTCCGAGTGAAGTTTATGCCAGGTAGTAAGCTGACTGATATCGAGTATGTGGACGACGTTATCCTACTTGATTATTCTGCAGAGAATATACAAACCATGCTGAATCGGCCAGCTGATTCAGCTGGCCTGTAAGGCACGCAATTCACACCTTCAGCGCGTAAAGAACTGTTACCAGATAGAGTTGGCACTGACTCTATTTTGTTATAGCAAGTAGACGGCTTAAGACTTTCCATCGATTCATCTACCTGGGTAATGTTACCTCGTCAGCCTATGTTGTTGCTGAGAAGGTGTCCACGAAGACGGCGAAAGCAGGTAGTGCATTACTTAAACTGTGTCACTTGTGATGCCGCAATTGATGGCAAAGTTTACAATGTATATGCGGCTGATTCTTGCTCTACGGATCATAGAACTTGTCCATTCATGCGGAATATGCACACATAATCTCGGTGCTCGATCACTGTGGTCTCCGCCAGTTAACCTGTATCAAATGGGCTGACCTTATGAGAAACGTGACAGTCCGCCGGAACAAATTTAGGAGGTGTGCGAGTTTGCAATGGATAACCGAGATTGTGAAAACACAGTATTCTCTGGCTGGGTTATGTACTCCGTATGCTAGCGGAGCATTGACCCCATCGCGCATTATTCAGTGTGGCTGCTGACTGTTGAAATAACCCCCAAGACGGCCAAGCGATGAAGTGGTCACGAGCTATAAAAGTATTAACTTTTCTGTTGGGGTAGGTTGGTAGCTTCTGTTTACCTGGTTGGGGAGACGGCGACTATCTACATCGCTTGATCGAAACATTCTCTAAAATGGCGTTGTGTCGCAGTCAGTGACGAGCCTGTATCGGTAAGACTGCTAACTCTTCCGGTTCATACAACCCAATGTTTTCGTTTGTTTGATTTCTTTTTTTCTTCTTTATTTACTTGTGCTTATTCATTACGTTGCCACCTTGCGGATCATTTTCAGGACTAAGTGCAGCTCCAACCATAATACCGTTCAAAAACGAGATGACGATCGATAGCAAAGGCAATAGATAACCGTAGGGTGAATGTCAAAAGGTTTGAGGAGAGTTACCACAAAATCAAACACAAAATATTAATTTGTCTTTTACCTTTTTCGAACGGAATGAACTGAAATTATTTATGCGAAGATAGTAATACCTGAAATTGTGCGCAGCATAATCAGGCAACAAATGAACCGTACTAAGACGGGAACCGTACTTTCTATGGTTTTAATCCTCGCCGCCGAGCTTAACCAACTACCGGGCCACACAGTTTATAGTAGCAAATACACTTTTCTGCACTTAACATTTTGTGGAGTTAGTACAGTATTTCCTAGCTTCGTAGGTAAAATGGGCACAAAAAACCGGAACTGTGAAGCGATCGGTTCGTTAACATTAGTCGTTTACCCCTCACTTCATCCACATGAATATTACTTAACAATTAACGTTTAGTGTGCTCTGAATGATTTTCAGAAATCCAGAACGTCATCGACAGCTTACAGCCGTGAACTAACCAGCGCTCACCTTACAGTAATGTTCAGGTGACCGTGTGTTTTGAGAGGAGACGGAAGCTGTTCCGGCAACAGGCCAACAGGGCGACCTGATTTCAAAGTGGACCGGTGTGAATGCAACAGATACAAACAAATATAATTTGTATATGATCTGTATCAATCAGCTCACTGAATACTGAACAGTTGAAAAATGAACGTATTACTGATGAGTAGTCGGGGATTTGGTTAATTTCAAGTTGAACATTACCCACAATTAATCGCAGCTGTCTCATCCCCATAGACTCTCCACGCACAACCTAGTCAGTCATAATCTGGTGGACTAGTAAGAAATGAAGAAGAGTTCGTCAGTAGTGCATATCATCGCCATTGCCGGGACTTGAACCACGGACACGCTGTTCATGAGGCAACCGTGTTTACCACTGCGCCATTGACCTCACATTAGGCACGACCGAATTATCATATGTGAACGCTCGACCACTTTCGCTTGTGACTAATGATCAGGTTGCCCGATTGTCCCGGCAGTGACGAGGATATGTACTACTGACGAACTCTAATGAGAGCGAACCTCGAGTCTAGTACTTCTTATCGAAAGGGGCCGACTGGAAAGTCTATGGGGATGCGACGGCTACGATTAATTGTGGGTGATTTTCAAATTGAAAATAAATGTATTATTTGGCTATAACAAACATATTTGTAAATGAGATGTATATGTTCTTAATGTGTAATCATTTCGTCCTAAAAAGCCTATTGTGTAAAACCTAAACGTACGATGAGTAAAATCTTTTGGAAAATGCTTCACAACTGAGACAGGCTTAGCAATTCTTCTCGTGACTAGCCATAATTCAACTAAACTTGAAGAACCTCCGTTTTGCTACACAGCAGAGAGTGTTATCTGCTTCCACCAATGTGCCTCCAGACTACGCAAGCCGCTGGTTAAAAATCAGCAGCAAATTTCTAAACGTCAGAAAGAAATATTAGTTCACATATTGTGAATTCACGCACAACCTAGTCAGTCATAATCTGGTGGACTAGCAAGAAATGACGTACAGGACTGTGCTTCGATTCTGATCAGTCTATTTCAAGCGAACTTTGATAACCATCGCGATATTAATTATATGCCACATAAGAGTGTTAAATGATTTCAACGTCTTTTTTTGCCATGTTAGTGATCGGAATTCTACATATCACAGTGAAACTGGTATGAGTATAAGAGCAATGAGGGCACAGTAGACATAAACTTAGGATCACTAATTTAATTGGAGATTGTTAGAACAGACTAATTATATAAGTATATTCGGCCTTAACATTAAGAATGTCGGATTTAAACAAATGAGCTGCAAGTACATATTGAGGTATCTTATAAATTTTTCAGTTGCCAACCCATGTAATTCATAATCAACATAACATTTTCACCTACTTTACAGCAGCTAACCATCTGTTTGACGCTAGTCTTTTTCCAGATGTGAAAACATTTATTGACAATGTCATATCTTCGAAAAAAGCAGGCTTGGTTTAATTAAAATATATGGTGATTGATAGTCAATCAAGGTTATTATCCTACGAAATTTCGTGAGAGAGTTCGCCTCTTGAATGGGATCTATTGAAGTATAATCTGGGAGGGCAAAAATCCTGCGGCATCAATTTTTTTCTGTTTTGTTTGGACACCGGGAGAAACTCGGATGGTTCGGGTTTTTCTTTAGTTATTTTTAAGATATCCTTCAAAATTTGACACAAATGGATTGGTAGTTTTTGTCGTGAACGAGTTGGAAAACGCTGGGCGTACCTAGGAAATTATAATCTGCAATCATTCAGAGGTTCAGCAATGTCTTTTGTTAATTACGTTCACTCGTGTCAAAAAAGGTTATTCATCCTCAGGCGTTTCGTTTTCAACAAGTAATAGAATATGCCGTCATCGGTATCTCGGCTTTGTTAGCGTGATAACGACAGACCCTTTGAATTGTCAAAACAGTTGTCAAAAAGGATTACTCCGCTGCTCTAAGGGTTGACATTTTCCCGATCCATTAGAGCTAAAAGCCCATGTTGTTTCTATACCATGTTAACCGTACTGTTGCTAATTACAACTAACCTTCCAGTTTCTCGCCCAATATGTTTGTCCCATGAATCTCTTACGAGATATCCATGAATGCATTATGAAACTTCCAACAAAACACCTGAAGGGTTTTGCAAGATACCAAACCGGATGGCTCGGATAACGGTAAATTATATTATCGCGCACTGTAACCAGTGACTAGGTCATAACTTAATAAGATAGATTGAGCTATGCACGATTAAATGGACCACAATATGGAATATCCTTAGCTTATTACCTGAACATGTGTTTGACAGCTCCCAATATCTCGGGGCAAATTGTATAGTTCAGGCAGCTCAGATGTGTATTTCATACTCATTTGTTATTTTACACAAAATAATCATAAAATTACTCATCTTTTGGGATGGCTGTTTCTGTCCTTTCGTTGCAGAAACCAGAAGAGAGAACACAGAAAATTCTGTTCGTTATTTATATTATACACCAACAAAACGCGGCAATAAGAAAAGGTGGTTGAACGTAAAAATTCAGAAAGCAACTTGGTGAGTCAGCAGTTTTAAGAGTTCACGGAATATACAATCTTCATTCTGGTAGAGAACTAAAATCTGTCTTCCTTGCTTGCTGTTCATGAGAGATTTTGAAAAGTTGTCATCTAATTCTGGCCTTCTAACTTGCTTCCGGCCAGAAAATTTTTCCAAGAATGTGTTTCATAAATAAAATCCTCGTCTATTTGAACTTTTAAAAGGTTTTTCATTGTTAAAGACAATATTATGTCAAAGATTACGTTTGGCCAAATAGTTATGCCACTTGATGTTTTATACTTGGGTTAATCGGTATAGGGATTGGCTTCTGATGATTTCAGTGTTTTGCATACGACTGAGTAACATATACACTCTCCTCATCTGATAGTTCAGTGAATCTTTCATACAGAAAAGCATTTATGTTCGAAGGGGATCGGACGATTCCTGTTCCACTTTAATCTGACAATTTCAACTATCCGTCTGATCGTCTTACTGCACTACACCAAGTGAAATATACCAACAGTCGGAAATGTGTTTAATCACCTACGACCTGCCTTCCACCCATTCCTGCTCACTAACAGGATAATATCATTCTCGTCTTTTGCCCTGAGCGCATCCATCCGAATGGAGTGATTAAAGTCACATATCTAAATTGCTGAAAGTTGACCGTGAGTAGTGTCCAGTTTACGAACTACATTGATGCATTCCACCTTGGAATAATAACACATTCAGGCATCAAGCTTAGATTATGCAATCGCTTATCAAGTTCATTCACCCCGCTGATATGGGTAGACACTGATTACCTCGAATTGCCAGCTTACACTATCTACGGCCGCAAGAGCTCGAAATGGTGGTTGCAACGCTTCTTGAGGCACAACCTCAAACCGACACACCACAACCAGTTTCGTCCTTATTTGGACATATCAGGTAGAGATTATCTGAATAAGAGATCGAATCAGGTACCCTTCGCGTTACGATACACACTGTTATCCGCTCGGCCACCAGTTTGTGAGTTAATGCAGACTGGCAATCCGAGGTGGACTGTGTCCATCCACACTAGCGGTGTGAAAACTAGCCATAACTCAATTGCATACGACGCCCCCACCCCCAAACACGCGTCACAACCAGTGCTCAAATGACAAACGGCCGAGGAGGCAGGTGCCATATTTCGTAACGCGAAGAGTAGCCAGGTCTGATCCGTCATTCAGACTATCTCCAGCCAGGATAACTCAACCTGATGAGTATCTTAACGAGCACGAAACCGATTGAGAGTGAGCATCAAGATGCATTCCGAAAATCCATCGTACTTTTAAGTTTCTCCTTGAATAAGGATTTACCAATTTACAACATGACTCAGGTGTTGCGACATGACAGACAGGCCTTACACATAGTATAGTATTTCAACCTAATTGTTCTCTACCGAAACGCCTGTAGCCGTACAACCTCTCAATGTGAGACAGTAGTTTTTCATCCACCACGTTCAGTAAAAGCATGTAACATTGCGAAAGGCCATTCGCATAACATTCGGCCAAAAGGTATTCATATAAATTGAGCATCACCCACAATTGATTGCAGCTGTCGCATTCCCATAGACTTTCCAGTCGGCCCCTTTCGAAAAGAAGCGCTAGACTCGAGTTTCGCTCTCAAGTCAATGATTTCTGTTATTTCAACTTGGAAAGAAGTCCCAGTCGATGAGTCATCGATTGGAATTAACAGACAGTAACTGTATCTCATATCGAGACGATCGGGCAACCTGATCATTACTCACAAGCGAAAGTGGTTGAGCATTCACATTTAACTCGGTCGTGCCTAATGTGAGGTCAGTGACGCAGTGGTAAATACGGTTGACTCACGAACAGTGTGGCCGTGGCTCTAGTCTTGGTAGTGGCAAGGATATGCACCAGTGAGAGTGAAACTCGAGTCCAGTACTTCTGCTGTTCGACAGTGGCCGACTGAAAAGTCTATGGGAATGCGACAGCTGCGATCAGTTGTGGGTGGTGTTCAATCTTTGCGAAAATCGAACTCCCCTACTACTCGTCAATAGTCGAAATGTATTCGTTGAACTTCTTTTTGTAATAAGTGTACAGCAGCCCGTGTTGTGACATGTCAGCGGAAACCCGCAAATTACAATCCCATAGAATCGTGAGCAAGGCGGATCTGAAGATTTATTTGCCTCAAACATTTTAGCTACTCATAAGTAGCATAAATAATTGCAGAAAAGATGGGAAAATGGACAAAGTATGACCAAGTTTGTAGCTCTGACGAACAATCCATGTTTTACCCACCTTCACATTTTTTCCTTGGCCTCACAGATGTGTGCTAGGTCTTACAGTCTGAGTGAAGCAAACGCCCAGACGAAAGGCGGACTGCTCCATGACACAGGCAGGAAACACTTCAGCAATGGTAGCCGGCGTTTACATCAGAATTCACAGACAGATGTCATTCTAATCGTTGAACTCTTTGATTCGTTCACATGCATTTTCATGGGGAAAGTATCCACTTCTGTTAGGAACAAACTTCTAAGCAGTTTCGCTGGAATAATTTTGTCACATCTTTAAACATGTTCGCAATTTAAAAAGGTGATCAGCTAAAAATAAACAGTTGATAATCTTCTGAACTGAGGAGGGAAATAAGTCAGAGTAGCACAAAACATAAACATAAAATGCCATTATATGATCCATGAAAGATGTTTTGGGTAAAAAGTTTACAAAACGGGTTTAAGGAAGTCATACTTTCAATGCACACTTACTGCTAATGCAGGGCTTGGTTATCACAACAGAATTGACCACTTGTTCACGCAACCCACGAATTCATTCAACGTTCATACGACGCACTGACTAGTTTTATCGAATGACGAAACGCCGCAGTTCGCGTGTCAGGTGACAGTTTTCATTCCAATTATTCCGGTATGAAGCAGCTCAGCTGTCAGCAAGTCACTGTGGCGCCGAAGAAAAACAAAATCCAAAATCATCAAAACTCGTGTTTCATCAGCGATCAGCGATAAACGTCGTCCATAGTTAAGTGATTTAACTAGTCTCAGTTATGTCTCGATAATTATTTCAGTAAAAATTCATAATCTTCGGATTATGGCAAAATTAAAGTTTATAATGAAAATGTTCATTATTGCAATTTTATGATGAAGAAAATGTTTCACACAAAAACACATAGTGGCACCCACAGTGATAAAAGATTTTAATCAGATTTACTAGCAAACAAACAAGTGTTTCTGCCGGTAAACCTCAAAAATGCACTGAGCAAGAGATGCATCGTGGCTCATTCAACTTAGCATACTTACGAACAATATATAAGACACTGGGGAGAAAAATGTTATCCAAAGCCTACACCTTTGTGACAGAATTGGCGCTCTCAGGTACAACAGAAACTAGGAGACTGGTTATCTCGTCAAAGTTTATTTTTATAGGAGACTGATAAATATCGACTTTTTTACTGTTCGGACAAACTTGATCATTTCCACTGAATGTGTATATTAATCTAGGGAACTCTGTGTATATGCATTTTGAGTAAACATGTCTCAAACACAGAACCTCGCTTTGTACGATGCCAGGGGGACAAATCCCTCGAGTTGTTACTATTAAGCAGTAAACTTGGTTAAACTTACAGTTCAGAGTAACAAACCGCAAAAACGCCTGTTTCATTCAGTTTGTTTCGTTTGTTATTGGTTTATCCTGGACTGATCTATTCATTTGACGAAATAATTCAACTTCAACAGAGAACGGACTGCTGCTCTTTCTTACTTCAGCGATGAAGTTAACGTTTACATGTGCGCAACTGAAATCATCTAATATGCTCTGTGTATTATCAATATCTTTATTAAACAAAGTAAACCAACAAAATATTGATTGCAGAGACTACAATTACGGAGTGAGTCCGCAAGTTGTTCTCGTCAATCAGATGCGCTCAAGGATGCATAGGTGGGTTACCCCCAGGACATTTCACCTTTCAGCATAACCTGGATAGCTCTTCTCTTCAACCACGGTTCTTTTCTCATCTTTTCTTTGTTCGTAAGCGCCACGTTTTGTCAGCTTCGTCTTCTTTTCTAGTAGAAGAGTTCTGAATCTCTGATCTATTATCGTTGGTAGAAAACTCGTGCTGGTTTGTTTTCGAGTTTACTCGATTCAGTGGACATTACTTCAATGCCTCACGATTCAGATATGTACATTTAGGGTTCATAAAGTTAGGTTTCTTTATCAAGTTCAGAAGATACAACAAATGCACCCAATTGCTGGTGCAGGCCTTCACGCTGAAGTTCTAAAACCTGTATGTTACATCACAATTCGGACTGCAGACTGCATGACCTAGTGTTACCCCTGTCAAACGAACCTGAAACATTTCGAAAGGACTTAGGAAAGTGTTTGTTTACAATGACCAGTAAAAGAGTTTATAAGCACATGCTTTCAAGATATTGATCAGAATAACCCAAAACAGCCGTTTACACATTTGTTTAGATCACGTAATTAGAATTACGTAAGATGTACTCTGCGGAGACATTTCGACCGACCTCTTCGGTTACGATACACAGACTATGACCAATTAGCATGCATCAATTTAAATAGGCGTCAAATAGGAATGAGTCATTAGCTGGAATGGAAATAACACACAGAACCGGTCATGTTCGAATGGGCCATCATTAATTGAAAACAAACGAACAAAATTCAAATTTTAAACTGGTCGAGTAAGAAACTAACGATGCAGACAATATCGGTCGTACAGCAAGGCACGCGGAAATAAACGGAAGCTAATAGGCAATCCAAGCTCAAGCTTAAGACAAGAGAAGGAAATAACCTTATGTAAACGGTACTTCCAAAACAGTTAAATAAAATAACAACCACTTAGCGAATAATATAGAATTGTGATTGCAAACTCTTAACACCATGGTAGTGATAGGTTAACTACCACTTGCTTCTGTACACAAAGTGAGGATTTGTAACGGTGTATCTCAACGGCCTCAGTAAAAGGTAAAGTATGTTTATTGATTGGGCGTTACAACACACGGAAGCCTTCAGTTGAATTATGTGTTCCGTTTCTTCCAAATGTCGGGTGATAGAAGACTGGGCGGCGCCCGTTTTGTTGTTCATTTGCCATTTGGGAACGTGCTCCGAGACAGGGGTCCCAAGTGTTCTCACTGTTTGACTCCACAAGTATAAGTGAATTCATAAATAATGTTGTATATGGCGAGTGAGTTGCTTGTGTATTTCCCCGGTGTGCAAGGCGGCCGTTTCATCTGATTGATCAGTCTTAATTCTGGTGAGTTGGATATATTTCCTTGTGAGCAATACAGACATTTCTGTGTCTGCATACGCCGTACGCAGTGGCGAGGATGTGCACTACTGTCGAGCATCGATAGAATTAAAACTTCAGCTCTATGCTTTTCTCCAGTTGGGCTGGCCGAAGAGTCTGTGGAAATGCGACAGGTGCGGGCTAATTGTGAATGATGTTCAATTCACAACAACCAAGACCCTTTGTCACTTGAAACTACTGTGATAATCATCGCGGCCTTGTCCAAGGAAAGAACTACAAACGTCGATGCGCTGCTTAGTAAACTGGTATGAAAAACGCAATAGTTTATTTTATAACATAAGGACAGCTCCATCTATTTCAATAGATGGCGCAATAATTGCGGAGGTACTTGTTGATTTTGTTAGGGTTTGTTGCATTATTTTGAGATTGCTGTGCCTTGTTTGATCTGTGTTGAAGGGTGGCCCTATCTTTCTTCATTTTTCTAAGAATAAACAGTACCAACCATTTTTATTCTTACACTAACTACTATAACCGTTTCTTTTACTCTTATTCAGTCTGACC
>JTDE01001488.1:122511-142420 GCA_014338405.1 Paragonimus skrjabini miyazakii | reverse complement strand
GTGTTAACCCGTCTTAGCATATGGAAACTGAAGCTGATGCTGAAGCAGCGCTTGCTGGCTTGCAAAATGCTGTTCTTGATGGCGTAAAGATTAACGTCGAAAGAAGTCACGGCAAACGAGGTGGTGGCCTTGGCCCTATGCGAAGGCGCTTCCGCGACAATCCTCCAGATCGTTTCCGCGGACCCCCGCCAAGGTTTATGGGTGGAGGTCCACCACCTCGTATGGGGCGATATGGGCCAGGATGGGATGATGGTTATGGGGGCCCTTACGGTCCTCCTTCCCGTGGTGATCCCCGAGGTTTGTCTTCATTTCACAATTCTTATTAAGTTAAGGTGGCCCACCTTACGATTATCCCGCAAACGGTAATCCCGGGCGTTATCCTCCACCGGAGCGTGCCGAGCCAGTGAGGCCTCCTCCACGAGGTCCCGGTCGTGAGCCGCTGCCGCCGCCACCTGCGGCAGCAGCTGGGTATAGAGGTCCACCAATGGCTGAGTCTGTTCCTCCACGCGATTTTCCTCCAAAAGGCGCGCCTGCTAGACCAGGGTAATATTTTTTTCACACTTATTACTCTTCGCAAGGTATGACGGCTATGACAATTATGGAGACTATGATCGCTATCGTGAGCCCAATTCACAGCCAGCCCCGCGGCAGAACGATTATTATGATAATTATGGCAACTACAGCAGTGGTGGAGCGTATGAGTAATTACCAGTTATGCAGCCGATATCATTTTAGTGATCATAGGGAAGGTGAGAGGCCCCCCGCTGCATCATATGATTCGGGGTATGACTATGGGTACTACGATTATGGCACTGGCAATCGGTCTCCCGCGCCCCCAAGGTAGTTACTGTTCATTTGTTTTTAATCTCACTGTTTTAGGTACAATTATGGCCGGCCATAACTCTCGGTAAGTTATATTTGTCAAATGACCGTGGAATCTATGGCGTCTTTCTCGTATTTAGTAAGTGAACTGACTGCCGTCTGAGTAGTGAGATAGTAGTGCCATCATGTAGTTGTGTTTGTTGCTCGTGGTCCACATATTTCACCAAACCTATCGTACATATGTGCTTGACTGTCGACACGATCTCGCTAATGGGCTTTGTTGAGTGCTGCATTCGTTGCAAGATGAGGCCTGCCTCCGTCCCCAAAGACTAGTTCTCCTAACCCGCTGTGTAACTTTCCCGTTTCATTTTCGGAAACTAAGTACTTATACTGCAGTTCGGATCTGTTTAGTTGTCACTATTCGTTATTTAGAAAGACGCGCGCAACCGTTTTCGGAGGGCGAGTGCAGACGGTCGATTTAAATCGTAATTGATCTGAAAGCCTAGCTTCCTGATAGTCACGCTCTTTTCTCGATTTTATCCAATTTTCAGGACCATGCAACGCTGGCGACCTCCCGATTGCGAAATAGCAAGCGTCTCGCATTTAAACCCCGTGAACATTGAACGTATTGCGTAACGTCCGTTGTCATTAGCGTTTTGCCGTTGGGTCGCGAACCCAATAGGTTTCGTCGTTTTTCCGTCAGCGCGCGATGTGATTCGTGTCTTCTTTGCGTTAGCGTCGCGTCTTCTGCTACTGCGTTCATTGTCGCCTTTGATACATCTTCCATTTTACAATATATTGTGTGGTTCACCGGTTTGTTTTTGTGGCGCTCTCTTGGAACCCTCTTCAGTCGCTTCACTGTCAGTTTTGCGCTGTTTTTGCTGAGGGTAGTCATAATATTAATATCGGTTTTTTTTATTCTGTTAGTCAGGGCATTTAACAGCCTGCTGCCAAATAGCTTCGTTGGTTAGGCTGACGGCTTTCCGGACCAGACGAATCGTTCTGAAACAATCTGGCTAACATTTGCAGTTTTAAGGCTCGCGATTGTCATTCGTCATGTTTTTCTCATTACCATGGCACGGCCGGCGTGCCGTCTGTGTAGTTAGGTACCGTTATTCTGTCGGCAGGTGATGACCGACGGTTGTTCATTTCGCTGGCAGGCTACAGTGATTGATCCTGATAACCGTCTATGCCATTACACCAGTCTGCTTGTAATAATAATTCCATTGACGGTCGCAGCAGGCATTGCATGTATGTTGACGTTAGGCACGGGCGATGTCCGCGAACAGCGACTGTTTAAAGTACGGAGAAAAGGAAATCTTATTTATTTGAAAGAGTTGCACTGCTGCGCGTGCTGCTGGAACGGACTGCATTATGTCGTCTGGTGAGTCGTGAAACCCTAGTTGCCCATATTCTCGACCAGTAGTGTATTCGCCTCATTGATGAACCATAGTGATGTGTTGACGGCCGTTTACTTTCGCTATGCATTGCTCCATCTGGTCTTAGTGCGCACTGATTCGTAGCCCATGCGATCGATTTGTTATCGATGGCTTGGTTGTGACTTTTCACGTCTGTAACCGTTCCTCTGCATTTTCTTGGTTGGTATTTTTCACCTGTGATATATCAGCCTAGAAATATGGTAGCTTCCCGTCCTTAATAGTGTGCCAACCGAAACTTCAGATCAGTGATACGGTCATATCGGACCACTTAGGCATGATTATTGTGAATTGGCGCCCACAGGTTTCGTCTTAATCGTTTGCGAACCTCATCTCGTGCAAGCCCGGTTTCGCTTCGTTTGTTGGTACAGTTTTTGCGTTCGAAAACGGCGTCAGTCGATCTACATCCGAACAGCAACTTCTCGTTTGTTCCGGTCGGCCTGACCGGACAAGTGTCGTTGCGGTCGGTTGCTTCATCTCATGAAGTTGAAAGACCAGGTCTGACCGTTCCAAAGATTCGGGAATCATTCTGGTCAGTTCCATAATCAACATTACTGGTTCCTAATGATTTCGGTTTCTAATTGGCAAGTGACTAACGGATGACCTTATGACGCAGGATGTTCAGTTCTTAGGGTGTGATTTGAATCTCCCTTGGAATCTCTGATTGAAGCAAGGCTTTCCTTTTCGTTTAATCCAGTACGGCTAGACTAGGCTTGTTGACAATGTCACCGACCATGTGGTCACTCGTCACCTAGCAGTTAATGTGGCAGTATATCGACACCCAAGTGGAGGCGTCCGTGTTGCGTGCCACAAGGATAGCATGCATAACGATAAATCTGCGACCGCCCTACCTTTTTGCAGTATTTTCCTTATTGTCGGGTTGGTGACGAACATTTTTTTGCGCTAAACTCTGCAACTGGAGTCTTGATGTTCTGTTTTTCGCCAAATTTCGAACTTAGATTGCAAGCGCTTCATCACAAAACGAGGTAACATCAACAGTACGTAGGGGTGAGCTTATAGCATTTAACTCAGTCCAATTCCATCAAACCCTTGCATGTTTATGATGTCATCTTGATCGGTGCTAAGACGTATGCACTGTAAATGGCTTGACGAACAACTGTACACTAAGACCGACAACCCGATCTGTCAACCGCATCATCATTCTTAATAATCGCAAGCAAAGTTTTATTTGAATGGTCCTTATGAAAAGTAAGTTGTTCACATAAACGTGAAGAATGATCGCGACAGTATTGCATAACCAACCGAAGTGGCTATGACGCCCTCAGGCTGACACGCCAGTCATGTAGACGTCTGATGTATTGCTGTCTATGATGATGATGAGTCGGACGTGTGTCCTCGCTCAGTCGACATTACAGTTGCCAGGGTGTTTTGACCATTGTGGGTGTGAACCAGTCTTAAGTGACGTCTCGTTTGCGCTTTCCATGTCGTGCCACGAAGACGCGATTTGAAAAATGGGTAGTTTCTATCTTTCTAACTAAGCTCACTAAAAATGGTCGGACGACTGGGTGTCTAGGGGTGCTGTTACGCGCTGTTTGAGTCTACCAAAGGTTGTGGATGCAAAGCGAAATGGACAATAAAGTCATGTCAACATGAAACTATTGCGACCGGCTTTCAATACACACTAAGAAACTACCGGTTTCGGGTGGTTGTTAGGCCTGCAGTGGGTTCCAACCAAAGCTCTGGTTGTAGTGCGAGAAAGGGTATAAAGCCGTTTCAGGGAATCAACAACTGAAATATTACGATTCGGAACTCACGTTTCCCGAACTTAGTAGGGTTTTTCCTGCTTCCGCGGAAGGGAAATGTCCCGGGCGAGCCTGATGTTTTAGTTGTCGATGACATCTTCAGAAGCAAGAAGTATGCTTCTGTCAGCATACCAACGATAATAGACGTTCGCGAATCGTGTAGGGACACGTCCAATCTTTTTGTGAGTGAACTGATTAGGTTAGGTGGTAGTCAAGACATTGACTTGTATCTGACGACCGTTCGTTTCAACAACCAACTATTCAGTTCACTTACCGCCCTTAATGGGCTATAATTGCGTTTTCGTGAAGTGATTAGTTGCGCATTTTAGTGCGCCTAAATCTTTTGATTAGATACGGAAAGCACTACTACAAAATGAAGTAGAAGTCGTATTGGTCTTCGTCATATGTCACGCCCAGGCCAATAGCAGAGGCGTTTGGCGGCTGCGTCGTCGGTTAACCTGGTGGTGCATGCCCAGTTCTCACATCTGTTTGGTCGGATAGTTTTGGACCAGCTCACCATTTTGAAGAAACCTGTCCGGTGACCTTTTGTGCTTTTACGTATGATTTATATATTCATGTCTGCAGCTTTTGAACAGCGTCCGTCCGTTTTCCACGATAACTGGTAGTCGGCTTATTACTGAGACGTATCCGTTTTGGAGATAGGATGGCCATGTAAAATTACGTTGCGAGCTGACATCAGACGTAGTTATGCTGCCATATGATTATCTTGTAAACTATTCGTTGAGGCTTGAGATGCACCGATTTGTACTCGTCTGAGTATTCAATGATGTGATGTGTCCACAGTTCGATTTTTAGTCAGCACTGGTTTCAGGCATCGTGCGTGTCATTGTTATATTTGACGCCCCCTTCTGAATCAGGCCTGGTCTCAGATAGACAACTCGGTTGTTAGTTATAGGCGGCGGGGTTCTATTCAGGACTGTAGTTCGTATTAGAGCACACACTTGGATTCGGATAATGTGTTGGTACGTTTTCGTTTCGTTCTCACTTCTGCCGAACAACGATCCCAATGACAGCAACGGCTGGCTGTAGATAAACTGGCTATACTGTCAGTAAAGCATGTGTACCAAATCAACCTAGAAAGCAGGCTTGGCAGTTCTCAACTTAAAGATATTAATAGCTGCTGGACCCAGATCTCGCAGGCCATTTATGAAGCAGGTACTATGTCATGCACTTCGGCGATTCGTGGGCTAAACAAACATTGGATTTCAGAGAACCCTCTGGACTTGTTAGAAGCCAGACGTAACATTCCTTCTGGCAGTTCACTTAACGAGTTTAGGAGAGATCCTTAGGAAACTGGAACTTAGCCAAAAGGCTGATCGTGAGGCTTGGTTAATGGAGACCACATTTGCTTCAGGGATCATCGGGAGACACTCCAAGCTTATCTGTCCTACTGTTGTCAAGCGACCGTCTGTCAATGAGGCTGTCACCGGAGCAGATGGTATGCTCAGCTATGATAAGTCCAGAAGGTCAGAGCGTGGGTGGAACACTGAAAGTCAGTTTGACTGGCCTCCTGCTTCTACTGTGCTGCCACCACAAACCCGTAGTGTATTACCCTGGTCGGTAGGGTTAGCACCACCCACTGAGACTGAAGTCCCCAATTTTATTTCGGTTCCCAAACTGCTGGTCCAGATGGTCTTGTGCCGGTTATTTTTCAAAGAAGATAGAGAAGCGTTGGTACTGTCCCTGGCTCACTCGTTTAAACTTTCGAAGATGACGAAGATCATTCCTCCGTGTTGGGACCATCCGGCGAACGTTCTCATATTCAAGAAAGGTGTTCGGGCTCTTGTGAAAACTGTAGGGGAGTTAGCTTGACCCCAGTAATTACTAAGGTTCTAATGTCCATTACGCTTCGTCGACTCAGTACAGCTCGGGAGGCGAGTGTTAAGGATGAACAGGTATGGTTTCGCCTTGGGCGAGGATGTATTGGTCAAACCTTTACTCTTTGCCATATTCTGGAACGGCGTCATGTATACCACTGGCGAACAGTCGCCGTATTTCTCGGCTTTAAAAGTTCGTTTGATTCGATGGATCGATCTACACATTTAGAATAGCTTAAACACAAGTGTGTACCGACGTACTATGTGAACACTGTCGACGCTTTATTCCCACACTTCAGCTCAAGTTAGGGTTTACGGCAAACTGTCTCACAGTTTCAGCACCATGGGTGGCGTACGTCAGTTCTGTCCACTCATTCTTTTTTATTTTGTTATAGACAAAATAACGGAAGAATGTCTGTGGCACTTACCAGATGCTAGCGTGGACCTCCTGCGTGGTGGGAGACTGACTGATCTTGATTATGCTGACGACAAGGTGTTGCTTTTTGACACTTTCCAATTAGCAGAAACAACGCTATTTTGCGTTCTGATAAATGCTTCGGAATGCGCCTTACATCCTCAAAGTGCTGCAAGATTGCTATGATTACATAGTTTTAATGTTAGATAATGATGTTATGGAGGTTGTTGACCGATTTGTTTACCTGAGAAGCTGCATTAACGGCGGTGCAGGGAATGAAATAGAAGCGCCTATCTTTCAGGCTAGGGCGGTGTTAACTAATTTGAGACATCTCTGGCGACAGAGTGGTATCTCTTTGATGCCTAAGGGTCGCGTGTATAAGGCGACAGTGAGGGCTGCATTACTTTACGGCAGCGAAACCTGGCCTCTCGGAGTAGAGGACGTAAGCCGTCTTCAGGTGTTTGACCGATGTCTGCGTTCGGTCGCTCGTGTCGGGTGATACCAACGAGGAGGTTAGAGGGCAGGTATTTGGTAGTGATTGTCAAACAAGTTCTTTCGTCCAATCCTTACATTTGCATAGACTTAGATGATCAAGTCATGTACTATGGATGTCAAATGGTCGTTTGTCACACACTGTCACACCCTTTTCCGAATATCTGGCCGACTGGCGTGAGATGCGAGGTAAACAGATGATCTCCTAGCGTAGAGAAAGGAAGTTCACGAGGGTTTGGTCACTGTCATCATCATAGGCAGCAATACATCAGTGGTTCACACTGATGCCTAACTGCCACACAGCCATGGAGAAAAAGAAACAAATCCTGTAAGCTGGGGACAGCGACTCAGAGTCGGCGGCTGGAGTCGTTGAATGAAATGGCGGCCAGTCGAACTCAGTGGCGTAATTGATGTTTATCTGAGTTGAATGTGGAGTGAGTGCACTTAATGATGAAAGGCAGTGGAAGCGTAAGGAGAGTAGGTGTCTTCCTGATGACGCCTTACTTCCACCTATAGTTCGGTTGTTTGTCTGCATGATGTAGGCACCTTATTGCTGAATGCTTCAATATAAACGGAGTCGATTCTTAATTGCTAGGTCCCTTTTCTCCTTCTCTACAGGGTTTTTTCATGGTTGTGTGGCAGTTAAGCATCAATGGGAACCACTGACTTATTGCTGTCTATGATGATGAGTTTGATTGTAGATGTGCTGTAGTGCAGCAGCAGTTAACAGACTTTTTAATGCTGGAGTGACCCTAGGAAAAATTAGAAACGGAGATGCCTGCAGGCTTGCACATTCTTGATCACACTGCACAACATACCAGTTACTTCAAGCGTCACCATTGTCGTTGAAATTGCTTAGTTAGACTTGGTCTAGCGGTGAGTGTTTCGTAACTATTTCATTGGCTGTCCTCTCGGCCACATTTACTTCGATCGTACCAAGATTAATTATGGTAACACGTGTAGGATATACTTTGGTTTGCGTCAAACGCCTGCTACTCAGAACGAGCTTTTTCAGTGGGTGCGTTTCGTACGGCAATAGCCAAGTTATTGGTCTGACTAAATGCACTGTATCCTCCTATGGCGGCGTCGGTAGTCGTACACGCCCTCAAAGTACGTGATCAGTTGGTCGATCTATCAGGTGACAGTCTAAATTGACTGGGTCACATACTCCGCGCGCCAGCTGTATGTTTTCCGTATCGGGCATCATTTTCCGAAACCGCGAACTGCTGAGTGGTCAAGCAACGACGTGGTTACGAGGTATGAAGGATTTGGCTGTTCCGTTGAGTTTTGTGTAGGTTGAGTTCCTCGTGATCACACAAATCGCAGGTTAGAAGCGCTGTCGGAGACGGTGATATGGCAGTGTTCATACCGTTTCTAGTTCTTGGTCTTACTTCATCCGTTTTTCTCATTCTTGGTCATTTATAGGTTGTTCCACGTCACTTGCGGTGAACGGCGACTCAAACCAGGGTACCTTCCGATCAAGTTGGTGGCCGTTCTGAGCGAAAGTAATACACACCGTACTTCAGACTTAAGTCACTAATGCGAGTTCTAAAATCCACTGATCATCACTGTCTGGTTCTTAGCTAGTGATATGATGAAAAGCCATAGTAACTGGGTAGTTTGTTGCAATTTTTTTCTCACATACAGTTTAAAGTAGCATCGTTCAGTCCGTTTTTGAGATGAATGCTGCACGGCCTTGTACGGAACAGGCACGATGCGGCTAACCGAGCTCAGTGGCGTGAGTGTTGTCGTTTGGTTGAGTTGTCTGTGAAGTGAGTGCATTTAATGACGCGGGACAGTGAAAGCCGCAAGGAAGCTGTCTTGTTGATGACGCCTTACTTTCACATACAGCTCGGTTGTTTGTTTGCAAGGTGTAGGCGCCTTGATGTTGTATGTTTGAATGTAGACGTAGCTATTTTTTAGTGGTTCGGTCCCCCTTCCCTTTTTCCTCCTCTCTTCCTATACAGGGTTTGATTTTTCTTCTTCGTGGTTGTTTGGCAGTTAAGCGTCAGTGTGAACCACTGATGTATTGCTGTATATGATGATGACATAGAACAGTTCAAGAGAGCTCGGGTGCTCCGACAATATAAATCCCTCGTACGCGTCACTGATTACGCTTTCCAGCTTTGTCTAACAGTACCTCTTACTATAGACGTTCCACACACTGGCCCTCAACCGGGTAGTCACCTCGAGTAGAACGTCGGCGTTAGTTGTTTTGTCTTGGAGCAACATAACTATTTGGCCGATGAGCTGCATTCTCCATCTCACACCGGGTTCTACTACTAAGGCTCAACGAGTCGAATGATGGAATGGCGTATCAAGCATATGCCAAGGGCAACGAACTGGATAGTGAGGTATCGCATTAAATGTGTGGATGTCCTTATTGTTATCCCTGAAAACGCGTTGTCTGACTGTTGTTGCTCATATGGTGCTCCTATTGTTCACGGTAGTCGTGTGCTGGTGGCGATTGTCAAAGACGGTTGCTGAGCAAACGTTCGTCCCAGTAAGCTAGGGCTCACAACCAATATTGCTTGACGGGGCCCGTGGACGCTTAGTGCAACCGCCCTTTTGTTGGCAGTCTGATAAAGGTGACGCCGTCAACCTGCATTAAGCTTGAACTTGGCTCCCTAGATAACTCGGTGGTAAAGGAGCCATATAATTGCAGGTGTCAACCTCGATGACTTCGAATGTCCCCGTGTAGTTTTGAGCAACCTGATAGTTTTCGATTTATTTAAGGTTGGAAGACCATTATTTTAAGGCTGAGAACAGCTTTATAGCTCTTGAGTTCGAAGTTTGCATTTCTCACGTCAGGACGTGGCGGTCATATGACCTACTCGGTCGCATGTGAGCTGGATGCTACTTGGTTGCGCACATCGAGTTCACATGAAGTCTTTAGGAGCCTGTTGCATGTTTTGCATATATGCGATCTTCCTGTCCTCTTGCTCTTCAGTCGTGACCTACCGCAGCTTAATTTACACCGGTCATCTGAATTCTACGCTTTTTTCGGATGAGATATTGCATGCAGAAGGGTTTGTTTGTATCAGATCCAAGGCTGACGGAATCTGTTGACGTATATTCGTAGTCCCATGGTAATATTCGAGCCTGCAATTGTTTGGCCTCGATGTACTATTAAAGACTTCTGCTAATTGTGGGAGCAATTTCTATCGCTTGTCCGATACCCACTTCCGCTCTCATGGGTGATCATCTGAGGGCCTGTTCCAATCGATCGGATCCGACTGGTTGGAGGAGTAGAAAATTCAGTGTCCGTCCATCCGTCGCAAACAAAACCCAAGCGTGGGTTTCCTGTGTCGTTCGTTTAAATTCCACCGTTCGCAAGAAGCTTCGATCGAGATAGTGAATCAGATAGTAAGTTTTATCTTGTTCGTTAATAAACCACACATTATGACAAACTCGTAGACGGCATTGCTCGTTCGTTGTAGGTGTGCGTTATTACAGTGCATCAACGATAGTCCTGCCCCATCCATGTGTGTGGACGTATTGATTTCGATACTCTAGTCTGCTGATATAAAGTCAGCTATCCCAAGAGTTATTTGCCGTCCATGCAGTTAATCTGCATTCGCTTTCCGAAGAAGAAATACTTGCTGTTAAGTTTTTGCTTCTAAACACTGTTGTAAAGCTCAGTAACAAAATATTGGAATTCGTCACTCTTAACGTTTTGCGTGCGCAAGCGAACTGGCCCCTTGCCCGTTATAAGATCGGCGCTCTGAGCAACCCTATTTTTTAATCGCTCCACTTACACTAGTTTGTGTTCGTCTTGTTTGCCTAGCCATCTGATCACAGGATTGTACATACCATTGTGATGTCATTTGTAAATTAGGGAGTTATATTCAGTCATTGCTCACTAGATGTTGCTTGATGTGTTCATTTGTATTTCCGTTCACCGAACTCGTTAGTGATAGTTACAGTCTTTTCCAACTAGTATGTCTTTGTTTTTATTTACTTTACAGGCTCCGAGGACTGGTTCTTACTACATGGCGTTTAAACTACTGGATCTTTCCGGTCGTCGGCCTTTTTTGATAGCATTTTGGCACCCTTAACACCAATAACGAACTTGTATGTCAGATTGGTAGGACTTAGCTGGGTAAAGTCACTGTGGACCGCTGGTATGATGATGGTGGTAATGCGTTCATGAGCCGTGTATTATACTAACTCATCACGTTTTTTGACCACACTTGCCAGTGTAATCGTCGAATTAATTGTTGCTTGTGCGGTTAGGTTAGGTTAATGGTGATCACCGCGCATGGTCAGAAAATGATTGAGGCACTTCGCACTCAACAGAATAAAAGATGGTGAAACCGTCACTAAGAATGTATGAACATATTCAGCAACATCTGAGTGTTGTGTCATGTTTTGTTGTCAGCGAGATGTTCTTGTCAAATTTATCCTTTGGCGCTGTATTCCCATCACGTCTGCTAGTACTTACTCGATCTGTTAATCTCTTCACTTAGGGATGTACATTTGACGCTGGAGGTAGCTTAGGTTCAACATGGCTAATTACGTGATTATGTGTTATCGCATCTTCTCCAGGTTCGATAAATTGGTAGTATCTAGTCCATACGTTATCTGGTTAGTTGGTTGGAATTCAATGCCTTGTGGTGCAATTTTCTCAAAGCTTACTAGCCACTTCTTGAAGTAAGTGGCCAAACGACGTCAGCAGTCAGTTTGAAAGTTCTGGATTGGAACTCAGTCCATATGTATTGAATATGTTGTTTGTCTTCATACCTCTTACAACACGACCTAAAGGGAACCTTTGCACCACCGTTAGTGTTCGTAGCTAGCCTGCTACCACAAATGAGTAGCGAGTGACTGCTGGGGCTAAACCCTCGGAACTTTTGCTGCTGTTAATCACTTTTTCACTGATCGGGTGCGCTTATTCACTTTGTATCCAATATCCAGCCACGTTCGGGATTGTGGTGTATGGGAATGCCCGTTATTGGCAATCTTCATTTCGCATGTTGTTAACGTCTTGGTGTGTTAACTTATCAGTCTCTTACTTATTAACCAACACTTGACCTTTTGTGTTGGATAACTTTCATTTTTGTCTAGTATTGCTCTATTTTGATCGACGTAACTGATAATATTAATTTAAATTGTTTTCATGGTCGTCTTTTTTCTTCTTCGAGTATCTTCTGAGGATAACATCTTGTCTAACAACTTGTTATCTGTCAGTTGTGTCCCTACCCCCTAATCTATTCGTTGTGTTCACATTATTGGTAAAAATATGTCAATGTTATCAGCGTTTCTCAACGGAATCGATATCGCTCCATTTTGGCAATGGTTTTACTTGTAGGTGATAATTGGATGCCTATTTACCACGCGAGATGAGTAATTTATGTGATGGCGTTAGTAATGTTAGTTTTATTCATTCACAGATGACGTTTTCTGACTCCGTGGGTGTTTGCGCGAGTGAGTCGTCTTCAGCTAGTCAACCATTCCATTGGACCCTTGTCTGCGATGAAGGTTTTCTAAAGTAAACTGCTAATTAGGGAAGAACGGGAACCACCTAAAATATCCCTGCGCTAAATTTTGGTGGTTGCGTTTTTACCTCCCGCAGTATACTTACTGTCGGCTTTAATTTATGAGTCCCGCTGACGGATTTCTTCAAGAAATACCGGCCGGGTTGGCTGTTGAAAGAATAAATTGGCAGCTCGTCATTGGGAATACTAGCATGCCTGCCCACTGAAGGGTGACGAGAATGAAGAGTAACCAAGTAGATAGCTAAGAGGTTTCAACAACAACAAAATCCATATCTGACTCGGGTGTGTGTGTAATTGTCATGGAAAGAGGAAAGGTTGTTTGTCATCATCAGCGGCTTGCTGATGAATTGTATACGCAACATTGTGTAAGGCATTGGTGACGAGAGGAAACAGCTTTTTTTGGTCTCCATCTGTCTATGTAGAATTCGCCGCTTTACACGAGCCGTCGTTGCTTTTCTGGAACTCATGAAGTGAAGTAAAAATGAAATTTGTTTTGACTTTGTAAATTAGTTAAAGGCCGTATAGGCTGTATATAATTGGGAATGAACATGCTAATTTGCTGTCTTCAGAAGTTGCTTGATAAAGCGTAGTCCTGTATGGCCTGGATTCCTGTGGATGAAGCTCTAATGTCTTGCAAATCCATCACGTGACCGAGTAATTCCATGGAAAGAGCATCGGAATAACATTCTGCACCTTGAAAGACGTCAAAGTAATCAAAAGTCGAGGATATTTTTCTCTGTTGTCTAGGTTCTCTTCAATTCTTTTGACCTCTCGAACATGGTGGATGTTGGCACGAATGAAGTCCATGCTTTATGGCACTTGGATGATGAAATTTGAAGCGACTGTGCGGTTTTCCTCAGTTCAGAAGAACTCATGAAGGCCGTATTAGGTTCTGATAGTCATTTTGCAAACGTCGTCGGGTGGTACGTGCATACCAGATCAATTTTGTAAAATGTCGAGTTGTCATGGTAACTCCAATCAGAGCCATGGATGTGCAGGATATGGTAACTTGTTGGGTTACTTTGGTTAACGTCAGAGGTGGGCCATCAGTCTGCATGTTTTGGCACCAGATGGCCTAACGAGTATCGATACCTGTTCGATGATTAACTAGTGCTAAGTTCCAACGTGTCCCAACCCTTTTGGCAGACGTTAGTCATTCCAATCAGTCGGCGAGGTGGTGAGTAGATCTTGTTGTTAGCAGTAACTTCTAATGTAGCGTACTAGATTTGTAACGAGTGTGGTCACGGTCATTGGAAATACCCTTTGATTCATCTGTTACCAGGCGGCACGTGTAATCACTCAGTTTTTATTCTTTGAAACAAGCAAGCAGAGGGAATTGCATAAAATGAGTGCATCATTTATAGCCATTTGTGTGTTTGAGACCAGGGTTAAACTTGAAAGGTTTTTCGTTGCAGGTGTTCATTTTGTTCCGCTTGCAGATTGCCTGGCCTCAAATGGCTCAGGAGGTTGATGAGGTAAAGGTGCTTGAGCTCCGTTGTTCATACTGATATGTTACATAATCCAGTCCACCTAGGTGCGAACAGTGACAGTTGCCGCCGCCACCGGCTGGCTCAGTTGTTTCTTTCCTGAGTTTTGTCTCTCTGGAAGGTGCGGATTTGAGTACAACATTTAGCGCAATCCAAACCGGCGGACATCTCTGCTGATGTGTCGCTCGTGCGACCCGTTTCGTGGCCGTTTATCTGTTAGTGATTAGTTGTAGCGACATTTGCGGAAGCCGCTCTCCCAGGTTTCAAAGGCCTTTTCAAAGTGTCACGACGATCATTTTGTTGTGTTAGTCCCGCCAGTTTTATCAGGGATGTCCGCGAAAACTACGGATGTGTGTGGGAGTTTCTGAGGCTACAACTAACGTGGCATCTGTTGGTTTGACAATCTGCTTGTTTGATAATTGAGTCATGTGACGAGATAACCATGTGCCGTAGCGTTGGAAAGTGGCTTGATGAAGTCGTCTTCCTTGGAGGTTTCCGTCTTGTTAACTGGCCGATTTAGTGACCTTGAAAAGATTCTCTACCAGGCGCTTGTAAGTGTCGCCCGCTTTTTCGGTAGCAGCAATTTCAGACAGATTTGAGGTGACCAGCTCATGTGCGATTTGCCTGTGATCGGATGCATTGGAAATGAGAATGACTTTAATCTGCGAACCACAGACGGTTGAACCCATTACCAAGCTCAAGGTTTAATCAACCGCGTTGTCTGAATCATGAGACTTACTCAATGCTAGAAAACTTGATGATGAGGAAAAATTGAAACGGAACTATGTAAAGGGCAGACTGCGAAACACAAAGCAGGTGAACTTTTATACGACAGTGGACACTCGGTCCATCAGGAAGGAGCAAGTGTGCCAATAGTCTCCTAGTGGTCCAATTTGGAAAATTCCAAACCCTTTCACTTTGAAAATGAGCTTGCGAACTTAGCAATCGGGTTCCGGTTAACAAGAGTAAGTCGAAGTTAACGATGGATCACACTTAAGCCGGGTATAGAAAAGTTGACGCGCACATAAGTTGATCTAAACAAGCCGGATGCATTTCGTGGAAAGCAGTTGATGTGGATTGTATATAACGTAAATCAATGTATGAAGCATGCAACATCCTGAGACTCCGGCCATCTCAATTGACTAGAAATCAATGCGGAAGTTATTGTCAAGCCCCGTTTTGTTTTTTTGTATGGTGTATTAGTCGCAGCGTGTGCTCGATTAAGTATTGCTTGGGTCTAGCTTTGTATGTAATAGAAAGAGTGACAATGTAACATGTTTGTTTAGGGTGTGCCGTATGTATATTGCAATGCCCGTCTGTTTTTGATCGAACCATGCGACAGTTTGTAACCTGATTACGTTTGAACTAGAAAGGAGAAACAGTGATCCTGGCCAATTTTGAGCGGTCACTTCGCCGGATAGGTTAAGCCATTCCCACTATATGTAAGAATTTATCTCTAAATGGCTGACTGTAGAGGCTTGACTAGTGTTGGCCTGATTGTGCTGACAAACAACCGAATAGGCCTAATTGTGAATCGTCGATGTGTTGACAGTGTTAATTATCTCTAACCGAACTAGGGCATTATAGCGGCTGGTTGTAGACTTGAATGGAGAGTTAATGTGAAAATCTACCCTAGTCTCTGAAGTGCTTTGTGGTGTAGCATCCGAAAAGCTAGCACCTGCAGTGATTGCTGGAATTGGCATCGCAGTCAATCTGCGACAACAGTGTTTTCAGGCTTCGGATTACTACGTGCAGTGAAGCATTTAGATAGCTCTCATAGTGTGAAAGCTTTGGCCGTTTCTACGGCTGGAATCATTCCTTCTCCACAACAGTTACACCAAAAAACCAACCAAGAGGCAACTACGTATATTGGGAGTAGACTCGAAAGACGAAGTGTAAACAAAATGCAGGCGGATCGACGGGGAATATTATGGGAGGTCAGCAAACGGGCGATCGGACAGGCGTTGATGTAATCAGTGTCAGCGACCGACATCAATAGCAAAACAGTTGGAATACGTGAGAAGCTGGGAGCCTCTTTACAATGGCCCTGTCGGGTTACTTTTTTCGCGTTCCCATCGCTGGAGCCATTTAGCACTGACCGGTTCTAACTGCCGAGATACGTACGGAGATAAAAACGAGAACTCAATTAGTTGACTGTCGATTATCAGCCCTGGAAGGTAAACTGTGAAGGTAGGGCACGTCCAGCTATCGATGTATGGATTGGGTTGTAAGTTTAGCTCCTGAACGGGACTATCAAATTAACGGCCTGCCTAAAACAAAATTAGATAGAAAAGAGTTCAACATGTGCAGTGGAGTGGATTTGTCAGAGTTGTTTGGTGTGGTCGCTACAGCGTGGCGTGGTCGGCGATTCTGTCAGTGGACGAGGCTCAGGCCTCGTCGTGCCAAACAATTTTTTTATCGATAGTATCCTAGCGATCTCCACTTATTGAGTGTCGGCATTTGGTGGCTGCTCGTCCGTATCGCTTTTTGCGTTATTCACTTCTCTGCCGTTAATGTGCCGTTCGCTCGTGATGTTTTTGAAGTTTGCTCTGTTGTCTTACTTCCCTTTCGATTGTAATCCAAGCGTCCTTCGGTCAGGGGTGTTCTTTTGGTTCGATGGTTAAACTGATCATTAGGGTGTTGTGCATGACGGCCTGATCATCGTTGTTGATTCATTCGTCGTTAGCTTCGCAGGCTCTGTTTACATTTGTGGTCAACTGCACTGGTTTTCAAGGTTCCCAGACTGCGATGAATGGTCCCATTTTCATTGAGCTTACCTACAACCAAATCTCTGGAAGCTGCTCCATGGGCTTCGTTCAAAATATTTTGTTGACTGGACATCCATCTCCGGGTGAAATACTTCGACGAACACTGCGGTTCAGTGGCGACTTACGCTGCATATAGTGATGTGCGACTTGTGTACAAAATTGCGAACATGCCACGACAATATAGATGACCGGTTTGTTTCAGTGTAAAACCTTTCCAACTGTGGTCTTGTAGCTGGTGTCTTATGTTTGGTGCTGAAGGTCTAGTAGTTATAAAGTTCTGCACCGAGCATTGAGTTGCGACCCCTGTTTTCGCTCCCGGGATATGGTTTCCTTAGTTAGAGTATCTGTCGGTCCTAAAACAACGCTAAAATTTGTGACTGCAGAAGGTTGTGGTTGACAGCGGTTGCTATCGAGCCTGCTATCGGTCTTCATTTTGAGACCACTTCCACAGCTAGCTCGTTTCCATGACCAATTTGGTAAAGCGGCGTGGGCGTTGTGAGTTACAAAGGGGGGAGATATACAGCGAGATGCAGTGTGAATGCAGTGATACTCCACTTTTCACTATAGCAGAAGGCGTCCTCGTCCAGAAGCGTTCTTATCTTCTCGACTCTGGCCAGAAAGCTGGGAACATTTTGTTGACCTAAGCTCCAATGTCAGTGTTTTCATGTGCCGATCTCAAGTCACGCTAGTCACCAGGCTACTGCCCACAGATAAAGCACGGCCTGACTAACTGTTAGCTTCCGTAAGATGTGTTCAGATCCACGAGACTTATGGGACGGGATTATTATGTTCAGTTATCGGAGGTATCTCCGTCCCAAGGATATGTAGGTGTACACGACCAGTATTTCACAGACATTAATGTTCGAAAGCAGACACTGTGTACACCCTCTGTTTGACTAGACCATGTTCCACAGCCGCAGGTTGAGTCTGCTGGTAAAAGGCTGGCGGCCTTTCGTCACAAACCTGAGTTCATGCTGACTGTACAGCTGGTCTGATTTCACAAACGCCGTCCTAGTTTTAACTTCTGAATGTGGTCTAATCAAACCTTACGCCAGCGTTATTGTGGCCTTGGAGGTACAACATTTATCCATTACCCTCAACGGCTTACCGCCGAAGTTGGGAGTAGGCACAAGATCCTGTCACTTTTGGCACAACATGTGATATGTGTTTCATCATTGTCTGGTAGGCGGGGTCCTAGACTGAAGGTAAGCTCGTTCCAGCGCGTTCTTACGGTGTTTGCATATCTTCTAATTTGGATGTGCATTTTGTGTTTGCTACGGAAGTCGTCGCCTACAGAAGTAACCCGAACTTGGCGTATGGCGATACGTGACCGAAATCTACATAGGCGCTCCAAATTGCCTTACTGTCTTAGAGGCTGCCACGCCATCGGTAGCTGACAGCTTTATTGGACAATCTGTGTGTACAACTGACTTGGCAATGGAGGTCGGTAGGTGATGTGTTGGCGTCTAGAACGCCGTGAAAACGGTTATTTGCAAAAAGCTTCAGTGGACACTAATTTCTGTTCTGATGTCTTATGTCACGCTCATTGGCACCTAGTTTGTCTGCTGGAGTGATCAGGTCTGGTTAGTACGACGTGAGGTCGAAACCAGCAAGCATGCGCGGTTTGAATTTGATTTGCGTAACAGGGCTTGGTGCTGTATTGTTGGCTCCGTTTTAGTTTTCGTCTGTGTAAGTCGTATGCACGGCTTAACTGGGTTCTTGTGTTGTTTCTTTTTGCAGGACTGTTGTTGGAACCCCTGCTTCAGAAAGACGTTGTCCTCCGTTGTCTCCACGTTGGTCTACATGTCTAACTGACAATCAGAATAGAAGCGGCTAGCTTGTATGTTACACCTGGTGCGAGCGTTATGTAGTGTGTTAACAAGCAAGCGATATTGATTATCTTTGGTTATGTCAGGATTACCGTATATGGGGCAGATTCCACAATAACAAATTGTTTACTGTAGGAGCTCCTCGCTTTCGAGTCTGACGGTTTGAAGAATGTACTTTGTGTATGCTCAATCAGGAATCTTATTTGCAGCGTCAAGCGAACCAAAGACGGCCGGTTAAGAATAACCCAACGAATAAACAGTTACTATTTTGTCAGCACGCGAAGTCAACGTGAGAGCGAGTAACAAGACTAAACGATAACACAGTGGAACGAAAAGCTAGCGCACAGCGTGAGTCGTTCGTTAGAGTGCGCGAAGTAGTCCGTATCAATACTCGTTCAGACAAACGTTTAAGCACATACAAAGGTTGGAAACAAGAAGAGTGCGAATGGCCATCGTAACTCTAACATGGTTAGCAATAAACAAATATTCTTTGCTCACTCGTCTACGGCATTTTCCACACAGGCTTGGCCAGTGGCTTGAGCAGTAGGGTCTCTTCAGACAAGCGCGGGCGTTGTGAAGCAGCCGACGGAGATCGAAAGTGTAGTGTTGCGCTAGAATGCTGAAGCCGTGTTGCAACAAGATAACTGATGTCGGTGACGAAAGTTTCCAATGCACAGGCATCAGCCGTCTGTTCGACCTTCATGAGTGTTGGAGGTGACAAAGTTAACTGATGTCCGGAATCAAGGAGAGGTTTGTATCGATCTGAAACAGCTATCATCGTAGTGTTTGAAACGCCTTCTTGGTGGCTGTGACCTCCGGCGTGGCCAACGTATGAGGCATTTCCTGGGTGTGTGCCAGAGTACAAAATTGGGAGGTTGCCAATTAGTGAAACGGTGAAAATGGGATGTTGCTTTGGGACCGTAGAAGGCCAAGTCGACTACCAGTGTGCCCATCGCAGTTACTATAAAAACGGGACAGAATTCATATTTAATAATAAGGTTATAATCGTTGTGAAGATAGGATACTTCCGGATTGCCTGGACAGGGGCCCACATGAGGAATCCTGCTGGAAAACGTTGGTTCTCAAACGTACTCCAAATGACAACAGGACGAAGGACGGGTATCGTGGTCCATCGGGGGAGTGCGCTGATCAGTAGTTTCGTTCGTGTGTCGTCTGGGTGGAGTTTATGTATCCAGGATGCCAAACGCACCCTGTGTGACGCTGCAACAGAAGCAACACGATATTTCGAAGACACCCAGACGGGTTGATTTAATATTATAGTTCTGTCCAGCCCAGGTACTCAAAGCTGTTCTCGTTGGCCGACGACCAAATTGGTTCATACGCACTTGAAATGTGGTCCATCTGTTCAGGTTGCCTGTTGGAGCCGGCGACCATCTCATTGATTCTTATGCTCCCCCCCGCGGTTTGTCCATGATTAGCGGTGTTCGAGTGTGTCTACACATCAGACGGAGAATACGCTATCCGGGATTGCATGTGCTCCTGGTGATTTGTTTGTGCTCTTCTGTGGTTGAGCTGCGTGCGCTATGTCGTTATACCATAT
>JTDE01001488.1:93222-120781 GCA_014338405.1 Paragonimus skrjabini miyazakii | reverse complement strand
GCGCCTACATCTTGCAAACAAATAACCAAGCTGTAAGTGAAAGTAAGGCGTCATCAGCAAGACAGCTTCCTCACGGCTTTCACTGCCCCGCGTCATTAAGTGCACTCATTTCACAGACAACTCGGCCAAACAACGACAACATTCACGCCACTGAGCGTGTGCTCTTTTTGGATGTGCTGTTCGTGTCACTGTTTCCAATCCACCAGAAGCCCGACATTTTCATGTTTTAATCTCTTCATAATTAACATTTCTGTGAAACTATTTACTCTTGATAATATTCGATTATTTGTTGGAAACCAAAGCGTTTCTTGTCACACACGTTGACTTACCGCTTTCGGTTAAACAGGTGAACCTTGAAGTGTGAGGTGCACATTGTCAACTTCTAGTAAACTGTAAGGGACTTTGTCCGCATCTCTGGTTTAGTTTCATTCAGTTGTCATTGGTCTTGTTTGGAGACGAGAAAGTGCAGCTATCACGCTGTGGTTTGTAGTTAAAAGGCCTAAATTCCTTCTGGCTAACCACATGCCCATGAAGAGACGGGGATTCGACAGATTTTATGTTGAATACAACCTGATTGATCACATTGCCAAATTAGACTGGAAACATTATGTGAATGCGAAAGCAATGATTTATTGTACGTGGAGTCGAATAAAACAACCATATACTGTCACAGCGATCTTTTGGTAAATCTTGTGGGTGAGGAAGAGCGCATAATTACGGGTTTCTAAGCTCTTGACCAGCATGCTGAAACTGATGAATGATTGTCGTAAAATTTCTTCTTCGGTTGTCGTGTTACCCAGTATTTCATCACATTCCCATTTGGATCTTACCGATGGTCAACCAAAGAAATCGAGCTGATCTCAAATGTGGTAATTTAGTGGAATTCAACACTGCACGTAACCTCAGCAACGCACGCACATGTGTGCAGACGGCCGTTTGTTGCGTTAGGTCATCGGTCCGGCACTAGCGCAAGGTGTGTGCCTCTGCGTGTATGCACAACACGTTTTTTAATCATTGGTCTGGTGAGGCCGCTGTGTGTGTGCGACTGTGCTTGAGCAGCTGACCACAACTTAAAATGTACGAACCACATCTTCAGCAGACATTCATGAGAAGCTCGGCCGGTCAGACGAACAAACATGTTGCAGGTGAATCAGTTTACGTCTTGATTACGATTGTCACTGATTTTATGCTTTACTCAATTTTTCTTGTGATGCTGTGAAACTCGGATTTGGTCTTAGCGACCATATGGTGCAGAATAACTGAAAATAGTTTGTGGATATTATGACAGTCAGTTATTAGTTAGCCTCGTTCGTTTCTACCTTCATTCATTTTTTTGGCTCCTGTATTCCAGAGATTGTTGCCTTTGCAATCTAAGAAAATGGTTACTAGATTATGACATAACAAAATGTCGTCTTGATGATTGTATGCAATATAACCGCAGGGTCGATACTTTTTGTTGTGTACCTGTGAGATATTGTTTATATTTGCTCAGTTACGTAGTTTCTTGCCAGAAATGTAAAACTGCGCTCCCTAAATCCAGTTCGTGCGTTTCTGAAGGTCGCATGTTTACGTAAGGTTACAGTGGAGCCGAAGATGGAAGGCTACGTAATTGTGGTATGGCAAGTAGGCTGTGGATAATCATTAGGTGGTTGTTGACAACCTTGTAGATACAAAGCTCGTAAAACTTCGGAAACATGTATTTTTCAAGACAGGTGAGACGCGTGGTGAACATTTCAATCCAAACTAGAGGCACAGCTAATTTTGATTGTGTGACGAAATCCCCACTTAGCATCCAGTCAGGTTTCACAAAATGTTCTGCTTTTGGATGATGCCTGGTTGTGCCAATTTTGATGTTCCTCTTGAACTATGATGGCATAAAACGATTGATTTCAAAGGTCACGTGCTTACCTCTTCCAGTCGTCTTCAGTAGCCATAGAGAGAACGGATTAGCAAAGGAGCGTGTGCATCGAAAGCCACCTTGAACCGGCTGGTATCCATGCTTTCCAATGTTTGTATTAATGGAAGCAAAACGAACATTGGTTAAATTATTGCTTACGTGCGTTAGGTTTGCTTGTTCATTTGACCGTTTGGTCCAAAGATATCTGTTGTTCACACCTACGCTGCAGGTTGATGCATATGCGACACTAATTTTAGATAGGCACAACTAACTTCGGACACTGGTAGAGAGTGTCACCACTGTCAGACAAAAGACAGTTTTCATTGAACTGCCAATCAAAGGTGGCAGTGTTTCACCTCTTACAACTACCCGTCTAGTCTCGTCGATTAAATAGACTAATACTGCATTCGAAATTCTGTTGATCGTCCACCTTCCTCCATAACCATTATATTCAGCCAACGGATAACTACCTGTCAGCTCCAACTCATGTTGTACTCATCTATTTGTGTGAAACTACAGTCAAATTCATAACGACAGAACTGACAAGAGCTTTAATTCCAGGGTAAATAAGTGTTCTTTGGAATGCGTTCCGAATGTGACCATTCAGTCTCATTAATTCATCCAGGATGCTGGCAGACTTCCGGCCTCGACAATTGCTAGATGCATATGGTTTGAGCACTTAGGTTTATATTGTATCATATTGATCCACGCTTCTTTTGTTTCGCTGAGGAGTGTCGGCTAGCCGGCTGAAGCCAACAATTAGTGTACAGACGTAACTATTCGTAGGCCTCAGATTTGTATCACCCATTTCCTTCTTTTTGAGCTGTCAGTCCTTACCCTACTCATACATATATTCCCAGTTATTGTTATTTAGAACACCAGGGGCAAAAGGAGGCGGTACTATATGGGAGTTTTCATAACTGCCATGTTCAAATCACCCCCCTCAATTTAAATGGTTTGAGTGGAAGTTTGGATTTGACCATACAGCGATCCTTCTTAGCGGGAACCTTCTTTGAGAAAATTTCTTCAAGGAACGAGCGACTTCGTCCGGTTTTCAAACCTCCACAGAAAGGAATTTTTCAATAGGGCAACAAGTTGTCCATGTTCGATGTGCAAACGGTGATGAAACTTTGATGTTTAGACTAACAATAACATCCAAGGTTCAGACAGAACGCGACTCAGTCATTCATGTTGTTCCAACACGAGGCAGCAAACAGATGTCAACTTGAAAGCTGAAGTATAGAGATCGAATTCCCTTGGCAATATCACCACTGATTAGCACACATCTGTGTGGTGTATACTCACATACCTGAGTTAGTACATGTGACCAATGAAACAAATAAACCAGATAGCCTCTGATCATCAACGCCGATCTTCAAATCGATCAAAGGGTTGTCCTAGCCACCACAGCAGGGCAAAACAAATCGTTTTGACACAGGTCAGCAGTTGTTGATCTGTTTGGGCAAGACGTCCGGTCGAACCCAGGTGAAACCATATGGTGCTAGGCGGAAAGATTTTTACGGGTGTGATGCGACATGCACATCTGTGGATTAGACGGAGGCCCAGGAAAGAAATGGCTACAGGAAACTACTTAGTCAGCATGGAGAAAGTGCAAATTATTTCGGTACTGTGAATTACTTCAATTAGTAAGAGAGTTAGTTAACAAATCTGCAGTATTTCTAAGTCACATTCGCCTTTTTTCAGGGGTCAATTTTAGGCTCAGTCTAGGGATCCATTTTGGGATCAGCCTGAGAAAGAGACTGATGATGCTGCTATTGAAACAGGACACTCGGTTTAGGTTGTTCAACATGTGACAAATATTTACACCTAATCTTCTGGGATAGTGAATCCGCTCGAGAACCGTTACAGTCATTCATCAAATTACTGAAAGGTCAATGGTTCGACTAAATTAATCGTGTTCTCATTCAGCAGTCAATTATATAAACTAATCAAGCTCCACACATCAGCTCTTTTGAGAGAAGATGTTGACGCAGTCAGTCTGGTTGCTGTGAAACTGAAGCCGTTCACCCACCCTGGTATATACCCGCGCGACGCTCGTTCATTCCGCTGTTTTGTCGTTATACGCTAACCTATGTAACCGAATGTTTCATGTAACCGATTGGCAGTGTATTTTTTCTTATCACTTTGATAATTGGAAACAGAGGAAACCCAGTGTTCCAAACCCCTCAGATAACCAAGTGGAACATGTCAAGGGAGTGCATCATTACTTCTCCTTGATGTATAGCATGGCGCTCGTAGTATTCATTCGCTGAAACGTATTCCTGTTCCAGTGGAGTAACCCTGTTGTCCTTTCATCAGATACCTAATTAAAATGACACAGTGAGGTGTGTCATTAGACAGTCAACTGTCCAGAACCAAAACTGGTCTGCTACACCTCGAAGACTATTTAGATCTCGTCAGTTGAAGGTACGTAACAGATAATATTCTATCTAACGAATGTTTAAAAGCCTGAAGGCCTAGAGACTGAGATGACTGAATTAAATTTGTGAATAAGGTCAAAGCATTCGCTGCGTGTTTAGTCTGTACTCGACCCTTTATACAAAGGCATGTATATAGAACAGACAAGCGGAAGTGTTTGGTTCTGACAAGGGCCATTGGAGAAGTCACTCAAGTAAGCAGTATGGAATATTAGGTAATATTATTGGACGTTACTGAAAGTTGGATTCAGCCTTCACAATACCACAGGCTTGCCGGTCAAATCGTTTAAAAATGCACTATATTCAAGTTTCGCCCCTGACGGGACTCATCAGTGATGCGTATCCTTGCAGCTGCTATGATTTGAACTGTGGCCACGTTCTCATGGGAAAAACTTGTTGATCACTGTTCTACTAGTCGTACATCAGGCACGGCTGAAACACCATGTGAAAACTCTCAACAACATTCGCTGGTGAGTGGTGGTCAGATTTTCTGATCACCTCGATAACATAGTATCACTTTTCAAAAGGGGTTGATTGGAAAGTCTATGAGAATGCAAAGCCTGCGAACCATTTTAATTAGTATTCACTTTACTTCACACGGGCATTGGTAGCTGCATAGAATTGTGGTGAACAGAAGTGATGCTTTGCTTAAGAAGGAGTTAACTTTTAGCATGTGCCAATTATGAGGTTTGATAAGTTGCAACCAATCCTTTCACCCAGGCTACCACTGCGGATCAGGTGAATAGCCTGTCTTAAGAAGTCGCGTTTGTATGTTAAGCCGTGATCTGTACCATTGTTTTCTAAACGAAGTGTAACAAGTCATTTACTGCTGTTAATGCATCCCAATTTCCCCCAGTATGAACTTAGTTCTAGACGTTTGGTCATGTGTCGCCAAGTCGGGTATGACACAACAACAAGCATTTAGTCTTGTAAGCTGCAAGTCATGTATTGGTTGTACATTAATCCAGTCATATTTTATATTCTGCCTTTCTTCCCATACGTACTGAAGATCGCTGAAAGTTACCACTTCAAAAATTGTCATTTTGGAAAACGTGCTCTGCTTTACCTGCTTCAGTTATTCTCTATTAATACTGTCATGCACATTCGTAAGATTCATAGAAAATTTACAGATTACAGAGTCATCAGTAGAAAGATTACGAAAAAGAATGGGGATAGTAGGCGGAATAAAAACCCAAACATTGTCTATCAAGCATACAGCAACCGCATTGCAAAATATGGCAGTAAGTGGTTAGCTAACATCGACAAATGGAAGTCGAGAGTTCTTTCATCTTATTGCAATGATTCTGATGATCAAATGGATCGAATACTCGGTCTTGGTTTATCGAATACGCGTATCAATTCTGTGCTTAAACTGATCTACCGAAAACGTAGTTACGGCAGACTAGGGCAAGTTGTTCCAGTCTATTTCCTCGTCTCCTAATGAATAATTTTTAGAGGGCAAAAAGCTACCATTTATGTCTGAGGTCTAGGAACGATAGTTTGTGACTTTATCGGTTTGCGCGGTATCTACACCTCATTGAGGAAAAGGATTAAAACCATATATGCAGTGTTGTTTATATGTACGCTGTCTCGGACGTTTCATTTTGACAGCTTCTAAATGATGTACAACTCATTGGTAGACCTACACTTTTATTTACATATTCATCCTTGTCGGTTTCGCTTTACGGAAGAGATCCAGCCATTTGAAAGAGTACAACGTTGAGTTATCAGGCGGACTTTAACTTTTTATTCAATTTGTTACTAGGATAGTTTACTTGCCATTTACATGCCACTAGTTTGGGCTGCAGGACCGTACATCAGCCTTCGTGTCGTTTGATGTGACCCTTGCATTTGGTTCAAACCACTGTCGTACGACGAAGTTGAACCATCCGATGAGTCACTTGAAACACAACCAACGATCCTTCAGTTTTATGGTGTGTCCAATCTGGGACACCCTGTGTAAATATGCAATGACGACGTCATCCATATCTAGGTAGCCGTTTCCGTAACCAACTTCTTTCTACTTGAGGTTTCCCTCTCTACTTTATGTTCTTTTAGTATCATCCAACACAGAGCCAAGTGTGCATCAAACCTGTGTGCTTCACGTTATGTGTGTTTTCTCAGTTGTTTGAAAAGGAACACTCACGTGACGGCAGAGACTCTCAGACCTTTCCCACATTTTAAGTTTTATCCACGTTGAAATTTAATGAAGGCTGACGCTTAAATTGTATCGGTTGAACATTACTTGGAATTGATCACAGCTGTTGCATTCCATTAGGCGTTTCGATCAGCCCATTTCGAAAAGAAGCATTAAGCTCACGTTCCGCCCTTGCTAGAACTCATCAGTGGTGCATATACTTGCCACTGCTGGGATTGAATTGTATGTCGTACCGTTAGTTTGACAGAAGTGTCACAATAAACCCAGTGAAATCAACCTGTGGTCTATCTCTGTTTTGTCATGCGAGTCAGCGTGTTAGAAGTGCTTTCAACAGAAAAGCAGTTGCAATCTAAACACCATTCATATTTCATTGTAGCTTTTGCAATCACATCAACCTCTCCATTAATCGACTTCGAGGTGGAACCCTAAGCTGGAATTTGGCTCTCGTTAAATCTGATCAGTAATGCGTACCCTCCTCCAAACAAATATTCGGAGCTCGATTCTCGTGACTAGTAGGTGAACGTATAGCAATTTAAACCACCAAAATACCGACCAATTTCAAAACCACGAGTTATATGCCGACGTGGTGAGATTCTTCCTAGTAGTGTACTTCATATTTTATAAACGTGGTTTCCGAAGTCTGATGTCTACCTTTCATATGATTCGAACATCTCAATATATGCTCCGTAATTTTTTTCCTATCTTATTCTCCTTGTTCACCGGTATGCATTAAAAAAAAATAGCAACCCCATGTTTCGTTATCGCGTAGTTATAAGCCTCAGACGAAACAGTGTTATAATGGGAGTTCAAGTAATTCAAACGAATCAACATTCTCAAAGAAAGACCTAAAAATCCACCCCATATCTCCAGAATTATGTAAGTCATGCTAATATGCTTATGATCCGAAGTAAACAACCAAGTAAACATAGCCAACAAATCACCCACAGTGCCTCCTTCTATTTTGAAAGCAGATAGTCAAACAGTAACCTAGTTTGTTCACAGGGAATGGGAATAAAAAGCCAGTTCAAGTTATTCGACCGTGTACGATAATTTTTATTGTGTCAACTTTTTGCGTTAAGCAAGCAAACAACAGGGTGTTTTTTAACGGATCGGCTTTGCTAATGAACACTATAGCTTGGGGTTCTGATCAAGAAAACACTGATAATCCCCGTCCATACTGACTGTTTTGAGGACGTGCGGGGTTGCGTGTGCACCCATGTTTGATCACAGTGCCAATCCGCGCCAGGAGCGGTAGCACAGTTCGTAAACTAGTGACCACTATCCAGTAACTTTGCTTGTGCATGTCACCTGATTTTCTCCAACACTCACCAACAACTTTATCCAATGCAGACACTGTCGAGTGTTCCACCAGCATACACAGTAAATAGCCCAACCAATGTAGAACAGTCCATTTTATGTTTTTCGTTAGCGGCTGCGAAACTGACTTTTTTGAATACGACCTTCTTCACAAAATTGAATATGTTGATGGCGGTTCATTGCAAGATAGACAATTGCTGAAATACTGGGAAATTATTTAAGAAATCGCGCGAATCGGATTTCCAAGCTGTAGCATAAAACCAACCATGCATACACACTGTAAACTTTCCCTTTAGTGAACAATTGTGTACAACAGCGTAGATTTCAAAGATTTGTGGATGTTCGTTCCCTAACTAACCCCTGAAATGGCTAATCAATAACCTTGTTTGAGGAAGAGAATTATAAGCGGTCAACGATCCACAGGGACATGTTTGCGACAGTTAAATTAGGTCAATAACGAATAGTTGGATGATACGAATTCATTCCTATCATTTAACCGGTTCAATGCTATATACAAACTTCGGAAGAACGGTTCTACCGTCCTGCTCAGAATGGGTCAGTTCATCATTTGATAGAAGCTTCCTTTAGATAGCGTATGAATGCCATCTCACATGTCGTTAATATCATTGTTGAGTATGAATGGAAAAAGGACTATTACCAAGTAATACTGTCTTGAACGGATAATTCTGGGACTGGCTACTGCATAAAATTTATTCCACCTCTAGGTTAAGCGTAGTCATTGCTAATTATTTTTACATCCAGATAATTTTAAATGGCTTGTAACTTCTATCTGTAAGATCCTGTTTAACGCTGAATGCTTTTATGCTGTCCATTTGGACAGAATCATGGCTCCATTTCACTGCTCACTGGATGTAATTTTTCCTCATGGCCTATTGATGGGTCATATGACCCATGATTAAGAACCACTGGCCCTGTTGATGGAAGTCTGCCGACACTCTGATCTCGTCCAGGCTGTCCTCACCTGCTAAATGTGAACAACTACAAGCCTTCCTCACAATGCGAGTGTATGAATACATTATGTGAAAAGATATCATTTCAGTTTCAAATCTTTGTGGCCTGAATCAGGTCAAACTGGCATCCTGAACTAACCTGTGTTTATTCTGACCAATAAAGTGCAACCAAACCACAACAACAATTGAATTGTGTTACTTGCCTAAGCTCTGTCAATCGCTTGGACGCCAGTTTGCACCCGTTTCAACCTCAGGGACCTGGAGTTTGATTTTCGGTCGTTTATGAAGTGAATCCAATAAACAGTTCTTCACGGAGTGACGCCAATCTAAAGCCCGCCATGCTTTCATGTCACTGTTTGTTCGCTTGACCTAGAACACCGACAGAGTTGGCACGCGCCCAGCATACTGAATTGCCTCCAACCAGCGATTAGCAATTCCGAGTTAGCTCGTCAGAGCTAGTGTCAATGGGACCATACCATATAACCAAAGACTGTGTAAATCTGACTTTCGTGGTGTCAAATGACCACGGTGTTTTAAGGAACTGGTGAGTAGAACATTGTTCCCGGCTGGCATAGTTACCTGAAGGAACAGTGTCTTGTGTCCAGCCTCCTTCATCCGTAAACAGTGCACACGGCTTCCTAAATTGTGTGCATTAAATTGACACTGTTATAAAGTTGTTTTCTCACGTTTCGTACACAAAAATAAACTATTGAATGATGCACACTTGATTCTGCTGACTACTGACTTATAACGATCTGGGTACTGCCGGATTCGTGAGTTGTCTTATAAATATGGAAAGCACTGAACTTGAAGATATCACTTTTTAATTTATCAAACCGTCCATTTCTACCGGCAAATCTATTGTTGACAAAGAGAGATTATTTCAAAGCACATATTTGTGCCTCATTTATCTGAACAGGTCTCATGGGGATTTCATATTCAGTCTTGTCAAACCTGAGAAAGTTATTGATTATAGGTCTTATTCGATACCTTTGCCAAGCGGAACCAGACAAAGTGGAATACGATAAATCACATGCAAAAGCCTAATTGTATTCATACTTGAAAATAGCATAACTAATGGGTCAAACGTATTCGGACACAGTCGATTACCTAACGAATTGACAGCTTGTTAAAGATTGGAGGACATCTTTAGTGTATATTTTTTTGCCCCTGTGACTGAAGTGCCTTTTTATTTACTTTCAAGCTGTTGCTTTCTGCTTATGTTTGTTTACTTGGCAACTCGTATTGATTGCATGACAACTAGCGGACTAACTGCGAGTTTTAATTTTGAGAGTGACAATTGACCAGTCCCAGTTTATGATGCATACCAAGGTTTCTGTTCGGTTTACTACCAAGTGGTACCTTAAGGTATGTGGCATAGAAAGGGAAAACAGTCGCTCAATAGGTTTGCTTACTCGTATATAATATGTCCGAGGATGTTTCCTGCTGAGTCCATTTGAGCTTTATTCTCACACTCAGACAAGAACTTCACTGACAAAGAACATCATGAACTTTGGAACATTTTCCTTGGCAATCTTGAACAACTTTCCCATGTGGACTAGTTTTTCAAAGCTACAACATCTACTTTCTGTTGTTGGATTATGAAAACTTGGATCGTTTCAACAGGATTTAGGACAATTTTAGGAACAGTTACATTTCATACTACTATCCCGACATTTTTCACTTCTTCTTCTGAAGATGCAAACCATACCATTTGTGTCAAGTAGGACCATTTTGGCTCATAGAAACTATTTATTTGACTGCATATATGAAGGAAAACCAGAAACAAATACTAGTATCATGTATGTATAAAGTTATTATTGCAGGTGAATACTTCCACAAACTAAACTTAGCTGAAGCAGCGGGTGATTTACGGACGGTGTATTTCTTTGTTCATTATCGATTACGTTCCACAGAATAGGAGGTTGGAAAGAGATAGACATGAGTTAGCTGTGAAACTGCACTGAACAATACCATTTACAAATCACTTATTGTAACTGCTATCCCAGCGAAACCAAACTGGTAAACATCTTTCGGAAAATTTGAAGGTAGGCATCAAAATCTCAGCGTACCTGTCGCAACAACTGAGGATGAGGTTTTAGAATTGCGGGTGGAATGTAGCCCGTATTGAAATTTATTAACACAACTTTGGCTATACTTCACGTCTGTCGTACAGCAACATGTGGACATTCTTTCTTTGGTATTGTAATTAACAAAGATATTTAGCCTTAGCATCACAAGTGCGCAAGGAGTTTCTCTTTCAAAAACTTACAGATTAGTTTTTAATGCCCCATTGAAATGAACGTGTTAATCACCGAAATTGGGTCTATGGTAAACCAAGATTGATACTGAACCATTCGTTCTCCAGGTAATACGAATATTTATAGGGAAAAGCATTTGTGATAATTACTACTCTCACTGTCATTAATGTATATATATTTAGAGTATTAAAAGGGCAAGCAATGAGTTATATATATATATATATATATATATATCACATCCTCACCGTTGTATTGTGCGAATGGGTTAGATCGGCTCAGGCCGAGTCCAGCTATGTGCAGCCTGCTTGAATGAAATCAATACGACATTCTCTTGCAAGGGAATTTTGTTGTGTGACAACACTGGAAGTGATTAGAATCGCTTATAAAACGAGGTGGCGTAAATGTTGTTAGTTATGGTAGCAGTGATGAACAAAATAACAACATTGGCGATTTTAACATTCACTGCTACTTCTGTAGCCAATTTTCTTTCAATTTCGCATATGATTTACCTATATAGATTCACATGTTATTACAGGACGGAGAATAATATTTGCTTGCACGTTTCTGTCTCTGTGCTGGTCGATGAAAAATTGTTTTAGACACTTTATAGGTATGAAAAAAGGTGAATGGGAATTAATAAAAGGAAACTTCAGTGAAGCTGCTGACTGCAAGCAGTTCGACAAGGAACATTAAAGCAAGGTGAATCAACATTTCGTAAGATATGGTTACTGACCTGTGAGACTGAACTAGAGTGACGGTTAGGGAACTTGTAGTGTATGTTGTCTCTCACGTATGTGCCCATCAAGTAATGTTTTAAAACTTCTAACCGATTCAGCCATGACCATAGGGTTGAGCAATTTGTTCCAGTGGGAACAAATCTTAAGTATGAAGCAGTTTCTCTCTATGAAACTAGCTGCCTATTCCACCATTCAATTACAGTGAGTAACCAATTAAACGTTCGTCTTTATTTAACAGGAGGAGATTTACCAATGGACGACCCGGGGTTTAGAGTATTTTGCAGGTGAGAATTAGGTCTCTTCTGAGGTTTCTTTAAATTGGCCTAATTCTGTTAGTCTTCCTGGGTAAGGAATTTTCCCGAACTTCTTAATTCTCTTGGTGGCCTGTTTCTGAACCCTTTCAATAAGTATCAATCTTTTTGAGGTAAGCATGTCAGGCTTGTATTTTCGTTTCCAGATGTGGGTTGTTTATGGGGGCGAACTTAGATGGAAAGACTTCATGGCAGAAAGTTTCCCAAACTCCTCCTAGAAGATTCGGGGCTATTTATGCCTTTTCAACCATGGCTGCAAAATATGTGGACAGATTGAAACTGTCTGCCACTATGGTCTCTAGGTCTCGTTCACATGCTGACGCAATTAGCTCAGTGTAGCCAAGGTGGTAGTCAGCATGATTTTGATGATGAATGCGCATGAATTTACATTTGTTGACACTGAACGGCAAATTAGTTTTGATAAACCACTGGGTTGGACAACTCAAATCGTTCTGTAAGGCTGTCGCATTTTCCAGGAACTCTAGAACTCGCCAGTTTTGTGACATCGTCGTAGGGCAGCTTCAGTGATTTGAGTATAGTGGTATTTCAAAAACACTTTGCTTACACTCTCACTCTATAAGTTTGCACGTTGCACTGCACAAACTGCTGGACGAAACTAATATATATGTATACATTCCCATTTCCTCTGACTTCTGCAATAAACCATCTAATATGCCATATAAAAATGTCGAAATCTCAAGTCATTCCATTTGGTGATTAAACAACAAAAACTGATTTTGAATTTCACCAACCTGAACTACTAAATCCGTTCACATCCTTGACATTCTCAGTTGGGTCAACTGTGAGCTACTTATCAGTAATACAATCTCAGATGGTTTAACACAGATTTTACCTATCCTACTATCCATACGAAAGGTTTCCAACTGAAAAAGTATTAGTGAACCACGGTTGACTTAAGTTTTGTTCGCTTTTTAACCTAATTGATATCTATCTTATATTGTATATACATTGTGTATGGGGGAAAATAATTATCGTTTTGCTTCTACCTTGTTTAACAAAACGTTGTCTGAGGATTTCTCTATTGTGCATGATTGATCATCGTGTTGTTTTCTGGTTACTACGGTGCTTAGAGTACACGGTCAGTATGTCATATAAACTCATTTCTTGATCAGTAAAATTGAAAGCGTTTAAAAATGATACAACCTCCTCGATGACTTCGATCACTTTATGTGCGCTTCAGAATGATTAATTGTTCTATTTAGAAGTGACTTGCAAATTGCATTTTTATCATCGCTTATTGTTTGTTTCCCGTTGATGTGTTTGTGGTTTTAATGACAGTTGACTTCGACAGTCTTTCTATTTGTGACCGACAGGACGAGCAGGAGTAGAAGCAATTTAGGTTCAGTGTATCCTGCCTGATTTATCGTCGTGACCTAAAGAGATCTCAGCTGTGATGAACGCTGACAATTTTGTTAAACTAGTGAACAATGACTGATTGTCTTACTGTTTGTTTGCACAGCATCTTGAGTGCAAGTTTGCAAGTGCGGCTGTCATCTCTGTCTAAAACTTCAGAGTTATAGCTAACGGATATTCGAGTGTATTGGACTACGCATACCAGTAGTTCTTGTTTAACTGGATATGGATATCTTTACATTTAAAACAATCCAATAAACCTCATGACAATAATACTAATGACCATCAGTTACTGTACAACACAAGATGTTCTGTTAACCAACAACTGGTAGGTGACACTTGGTTCACTAGTTGAAGTCTGTGGTATTGTGTGATGCGCATGGCATGTCAACATTCGGACAACGCATCAGCCAGTACTCGACGATGGATCGTGAATGTCACTTTTCATGGCTTGCTGTTCAACAGATCAAAAGCGACTTCCGTTACTTTTCATGATACATGAATTTAGCTTGTAAGTGTATAGTGAGATTTTTATTGAGAAGTCAGTAACATATTGTTCCACAAATGTTGGTTGAACGTGAAAAGGAGAAAATTAGGTTTGAAGTCTTCACTCACTACATGAAATCTTTATGTTTATTAACACTTACAGCACAGTTCAGAATAACTGTAACGGATTTGGGAGTGTTAAGTGATACAACGCGGACATGACGTAAGTCATCGTCTTTTCATGCACGGTCTAGCCAAGTAAACCTGACAAAGTATGCAATACAGTCGTACACATGTAGACTCGCAAATTTAGTAATCAAACTCGTACATTCAGATTCTTGGGTCAACCAGTTTTTAGTATAATGTGATATCTCCACTGATAATGAACGTCAGTTTAAAGTTTCGCAATTAGTACACCGTTTTAAATCGGTCGATTCAGAGGGTAGATTTTACACTGCCAATTAAAGCTTAACCAATCCACCGTAGTAGTTCTAATTGATATCGGCGTGCCTCTTGAGAAAAACCCCAAGCGGTTTCTTCCAGACAGAGTTGACCGTGAGACATTATTTTATCGGGTTAGCGTGCGTCAATTTTTCTCAACCATCTAAGCTGCCGGAAACGGAAAGCAAGTCCAGCACACAATGATTACAGCCAGTTAACTGTTGTTGATCTAGCCTGAAGTTATTAATAGCAACCGTCGAACAGTGATATGCAAGTTTTTGTGGTTACCTGAAGCGATTCCATCTTCTGTCATCCAAATGCTGAATGAGACGAAATTTTAGTCAGCCGTATTTCCTTGGACGTCATATGATGACCACTCCTAGGCGCGAGTAACTACTTCATCGGCAGCTGATCTCAGTGCTTTTGATTGAGGCGTGGCGCAGCGGGAAATTTAGGAGTTTTTATAGCTTCTTCTTTCTCATCATCCCCCATCCTATACCATTGAAAGTAACTTTCAATCCCATCATCGGGAATGTCTCGTTTGCCTACTGCGTATAACTAATAAACGTAAGGACAATTATCTACACAGCCATAATCAGTTATTCAATAACGGTTACTTTATAACGCCCCTAGTTTTGCAACTGGGTCACGTGACTAGAATGTGCGTCTTTATCTTAGACATTGTCGGTTCAAACATTGTTTAAGCCAGTTAGGCAAAGAAGAATCTGTTCAGGATTTGTTCACTAGCTTCCCATTGTACTATCACTTTTTCTACTCGATTTTGCCTTGCGTTCGTCGTTAGTTAAATAATAACAGTGGTTTCTTTAACCGTTTCTATTCATTTCAAATCCCAAAAGCTCACGTGGAACGAGAACACACACTACGTTCTTTAGGTGTCCTGGCCCGATTGTTCGACGCGGATAGACCGTGCACAACTTGTTGGTTGATCCGCATAAGCTATGCACGCACACGCGCCACTATGTTCCCACGCTCACTAAGTCTTTCTGGTTGTATACCTTGACATCAGGTCAGTCCAAGTACCTGGGACGTGTGCGTCGAGTGGAAGAATAAGTTGCAGACCGATGTCAGAGATCTTACTTAGTAAATAGCCACGTATCAATACGATAAAAAAATGGTGACAATATCTTAATCATGGACGAAGTGTCGATTGAACTGTGAGTGGCAGAGGAAATCATCTGTGAATCATTCATACAGTGATCAGTGCTTGTCCCCAACTTTCTACATTACAAATGTTGTCTCGTTACTTCACCGTGCGTCGCATTTCTTTATGTTGTTTTACAGATCTTCGGCATTTTCCTGCTGCTTCAAACCACAGTCGATTCGAGGGTCATTATCGAGATCTATTTGAAGTCTTTCATCATCGGAAACAATCTGGTTCCCTCAACTAATTGGTCCAAGGAAAACTATCAGATTTCACTACGAATATCCAATAAAAATAACGCGTAAGTTTAATCTAATTTAACATGCTGGTTTTTTTCGAAATCAACAGCTGATCACGGATTGAAAGTTGCATAGCTGTTAGAAGTGTTGGCTGACTTTCGCTAATTCGCGTGGTACTTATTCACAGCCACAAACTTTGACAGTAATCATTCTCTGGTGGATGGTGACATGTAACAGATCAATCAGTGGAGCCTATCGCTTCCGTTTTGTGAGCCGTCTGGCTAGTTTCCTATCAGAGTAAACACACCACGTTTGTCAGTTCTACGAACACTCGTTTATTATTCCTAACTGACCTAAGTGATCATCAATCGCTATGTCTGGTAACGCAGCGGTTCTTGGGTTTCAGATGAACTTAGTATCAGGAACAGTTAACATTCAATTTAGGAAACCCTAATTTTGCATCTGTTTGGTTTTGCCAGACATCATTCACATAGTATATCCGTCGGAACATTCAAGTGTTGTAATTTGTAAATAAAGAGTAACGTTAGTTGTCCATTAAATTCATGCAAACACTTCTGTAACATCGTTAGAGCTTTACTACAGGTTTTGGCAAAATGATAACTAGTAAGACAGTAATTCTTTAGGCGATCTAATCCAACGCTGAATGTGTGAGTATGTACGTATCACTTCCTCTGATTGAAACAGTAGACATTGGAATAAGGTACTGACTCAAGAATAATTACCCAAGAGGCAAAACTCCAATGCAAAAAGTACGTTTACGTGACAGTGTTTTTGCGGTACGTATCTCCGATGAATAAATAGACCGCCGTGTAAGCAAAGTACTTTTTGAAGACTGAACTGGACTTAGTCATCAATGGAAAAACATTACGACAGTCTTTGCATACCGAAAACCAGCTTAGTTTTACACGCACATCAGGGTGGACCGCTGAAATACGTAATACCGTTCCTGAAAATTTTCATACCTTATTTTGACAACTTAAAATCTGACTTACACCCTACTAAAGTGCTTGGTCTACGATTTTTTCATCTGTCATATGAAATGAACACGGTGCAACTTGGTTTTGCTGTATGAAGCAAACGAAAAAGCTTCCGGTCTCTGTGGCTTCGGTATGGGTTTGTTTAATGGTAGCTTTTTGCAGGTCTGAGTTGGTGAAATCCAATTAGAATCAGTACACGTGAAATGATAAATAAAACGCGTGAGTGATTCTTGTCAATAATGGCCTGCTCTCAGCCACAGTGTGCATCATAGACCAGTAAGATAAGACATTCTTCCCGAGAAAGACCATACTCAATACTAACATCAAACGGTTTCTGTGATTGGTGTTTTTCATTATCGTGTGACGAAAGTTGACGATCATCAAAAAGTTTCCGACGTCAAAGTCGAGGCGGTGAATTTCCCGTACTGACCGAATGCGATTGAGAATTCATTCCGGATCCCTTTCACTAAGAAGTTCGACTGGACTGGATTTACTTAACTCCATCCGGATGATTTCCCTTGGTTACGGTGTTTTACGATATCCAAACCAAATGATCCATCTACTTTGACGTTCGATGTGTGTGACATCCGAACCAGTACTGTTCTTTCTCAGCGGTCTGACACAATTTAGTGCCCCAATAGGAAAGGGGCAGAGGCAGACAAAGTGTTTCTTGACGGGAAAAGAGTACCTGGCCATTATCGGAGTGATAAAATTTGAAGGTCTGTATGATGATAACGATCTTTTACGGTGAGACGAATCACAGACTTCTAATCTGGTTAGCGATTATTTTGAGCGGATGGCTGGTGCGTTGGACACTTCGACTATAACAGTTCATTTGCACCGAATATATAATTGGCAGAACTAATGAGATTCCAGAGGCACTGTCACAATCATTACCAGAAAGTGAGGTGTTGACTGAAGTCGTACTCATAAACGGATAGCTGTTCATCGACAATGGAATGTTGGCCAGTCAGTAGCAAGATGTGAGCACATGTTGGCAGAAACCAACCTCAAAAGAAGGTCTGAAGAAGTGCAGTATCTGTTACTCTTCTGGAACCGACCACGTCTGAAAACGATCAGCTCGCTGTTGATGTAGACATACAGCCTTGATTGTGACCACGGTGCATTCTATTTCTTTCGATTGCCTAGAGAAACTCGTGATTATACCTGCAGGCGCTGGTATCCATTTAGGGCAAAAGCATTTGTTCGATCTCTCACAACGAAAGGATATTTTGGCCCAACTTGAGGTGCCTCATCTACTAACTGAATTAAGGAACAATAATGATAAACGAAAAGCCGCTCACATAAGGTGCATGGACATTTTTGGTCCACTGCCAACAATTCCAGGAAGGAATTGCTATATACTGATAATTTTGACCATGTAGCATAATGACTGTAAGCCAGTACAACGGTTGACCACCTCTGATCAGCGGCTTGGCTCGTATTGGTATATCACGAAAATTAATCACGTACCGGAGTTTCGTGTTTTGAGGCTATCCATTTTTAGAAATATTAAACAAATGGAGGAATTAGCCCGTCCGAGAATCCCCGTACCAGACACAGGTGAACGGGTGGATAAAGTGGTTTAATTGCACAACGAAGAAATGACTGAAAGACAGAGGTCGTGAAGGGAAAAGAAGGCATTAATTGGATACCATACGAAGAAGCATTCAGCAATGTACAGTTAACTTCTTGTCCTCTCCAGATTCCCGTAGAATTCATAACAAGTCAATTTTGCAAACAGCTGTTTTCGGTAATTCTCATCAGGCTATTACAATTACATAGGGTAAGTGCGAATTATATATGAAAATTATAACGTGTCAAATAGGTTATCAAAAAATCACAGGAGTGCTACGGATCACAGTCTATTGGGGAGGGTGGGAGTGTTGGTGAACGTGTTAGAGTGTTACACGTGCCTGTCATGAGACATGCGTTCATCAGTGTCGAGTGGTTCACGCTTGCGCCGAGGCTATTGCTATCAGACTCCACAACTCCTGCCTATGTGCCCAGAAAACAATTCGTACAAACTCTCCATCTCCCCTGGCCAATCATTCCACATCCACTTGAACCACTCAACACTGATGAACGCATGTATCATGACAGGCCCGTGTACTACTCCAACACATTTGCCAACACTCCCACCCTTCTCCAGTAGACTGTGATCCGTAGCACTCCTATGATTTTTTGATTGCCTATTTGACACGTGATAATTTTCATATATAACTTGTACATACCCTATGTAATTGTAACAGCCTGATGAGAATTACCAAAAACAGCTGTTTGCAAAATTGACGTCTTAACCACTTGTGTCTACTTATAGTAAGGATCTTGTGTTTTACTGAATGTCTGCGTATCTAAAGGACGCAAGAGACAGTTATCACTCGAAGAATGACAAGACATTGAACACCACACGTTCGAAAAGGTGGACAGAGACGCAACAGTGAAGCAAACAGACAAAGGCACGATGCGATCAGCAATTTACAAAAAGAATGATCCTTCACTATAAATAGTCATGCAAAAGTGTATGATTATAGTAGACCAGATATATCAAGCCCACATGCAGACAAACGATAGTCTGTAGCCGTTGTTACCATGACCAGTAGGAACACAAGTTTCAACCCCAGTTGGGATCCGTCGTAAACAACTGTCACTTTGGCGCGGTCGGTGAGAGTGAAGGGTGATCAAATGTCAGTCGCGATCATTTCGACATTCAGCGGAATAGCTTACTATGGCTAAATCCAACAGCAATTGATCTGAATTGAGTAAATTCGGCCCAACGGGTAAACAATTGGCTGAACATGTAACACTAGGAAAATGAGCAGAATTGTATTTGACGTGTAACTAAAAACCTCGCCGCGTTGTAGGATGAGGTTTCGGTTTGTAAACGCGGTCGTACGATTGATGTTATGTACGTGCACATTTAACAATAAATAGTTTGGTTTATCGAGTGAATTTTCGCCGTACATTCACCAGGTCTCGTGAGGTGAAGTCGCCTAGAAGCTGTTGCTTGTTGGCGGAAATAGTGTTTTAGCAAAAAACAGACAAATAACAAGTATTTTTTAGGTTACGCTATTCGGCCTTGCTGCTTTACCCCAAAATACAATGACTGCAAAATTGTCAGGCTGAGAAGATAAACCAGGTTTTTCAATGTCATACAAGAAAGAAGCTCATTTGCATACTTAATCTCTATGTGTGAATTCGGTCCGGTTTTGGTACTTGCGTTTATCGAAAAGAAATACGCATGATCAGATGAGTTATCCGGTTTCAGATACGACTGTGTTTTGGTCTGTGGACTTGTAATTCATCTAGGGACCTGGTAGTAATCACTGTTTATCTTAATGCATTTTCTGGGAGTGTCTACTCATTTTCTTGTTATCGGAACTCTCTATACAAACTGGACGCTATAGTGCTGAGCTATGCCACCCAGTATACACAGCGAATGAGTTTTCTTCCCAATAAAACTTTCAATCTGACGTTTCGTCTGGACAGGTTTCTTCTGATCTTATCAGTTACGTTTGTTTCAAATACGTTCCGGCTGACTTTTGGGATGGGCCTTTCAATGGTTACACTGATTGTATCTGAACAAATCTTCAGCACTTTTTTCACTTACCTTTCACGTCTAGACATTTGATATCTCTTAATTGTCTGTTTTTATTTAATGCTAGGGCCTTTTAAACAGTGACCACTACTTTCGAATACAAATTTATCGTAAGGAAAGCTAGACAGAAGTAAAAAGTTGTTTTGGCGAACAGTCTGTTTTCGGTTATTCATCATCGGGCCAATTACATAACATTTTATATCATCATGGTTGTCAACCTATCAAAATCAAAGGTAATTAGTCCCATAATTACATCACGAGATTATGAATTGGAGGGCAATTAGGTGACAAAATTGACCACCGGGGGTGTCGAGTCATTCACGGGAAGCCATGAAAGCTAGATACAATATAAAACAGTCTTGAACGGGGTTCACAGTAGACTCTTTGGGCTGTTCATGAGGCGATATTCACAGGCGCACACATACGATTCGAAATCATTCGGTCATTATGATACATTTACCTTTTCATAAGCAATAGGGATTGATCAAAGTTGCTATCGCAGAATGTGGGATAAGGGAACAAAAGTAATGACAGAAATCAGTACGTTGATGTGCTTTGTGCATGTTCAGACTAGTTCACTAACCCTGAACATTAGAGCTCATGGAAACATGCATAACAATTTGGAAATAACGTTTTCTAAAATTATTTACTTGCTTTCATTAGGACATACGACATGTAGTATGCTCCAAGGTAGCACGGATTTTATTTTGATTGCACAGAAATATGCAAGTAAGTTTGCAGTTAACATTTACAGTTAACTAGAGTTAACTGCCGTAGCACGGACTTCATGAATTACAAGCTCACAGAATACTATGGAAAGTACATGGAGCCGGTAATCAAAATAACGATTCACATTTTGTTTTATCGTGCCTGACTCAGACCAGTTTCAGTCAGGACAACAAAAAAGCTAGACACGGTCCGGAAGATATTTTATCGGAATGGAGAACTATGGATACTGACTACTATCCCCTCTACAGGTCCGTGGCTGCGAGTGCTCCAAAAGGTCGGACTGATCTTGCCATGAACTTGGACTCTGTTTCCCGATTGAATCATATGAGTCACTATAAATCAAGCTAGGTGCAATAAATTAGGGTCGATACAAACACCAGTTTTGTTTCTACTTGTTTTAGCACACCGTAGTTTTGCTCGCTGAAGCATATACTTCGTATATCACCTCACTGGTTGTCCCGTAGAACACTACTTGTAGAGGTCCCTGTCGGCTGGAAAAGCAACGCGGCTGCCATGATAAATTGACCTCATGGTACGGCACAACGAGCGTTGACCCATGTTGTCGTCGAGTCAACGCAACTTCTTGATTGGGGACCCAAGAATCCGCAATAGTTAGGGTTGAGAATGCTGTCAGATACTACACCGAATTCTAATCATTGGCACTGTGCAAGGTAGTTTATACCTATTGAACTGACTGATCTATTTTTCTGTCCTTCCATCTCGCGATTTGTGGCATTTTGCCTGTTGATTTACTACGTTTTCTGTCAAGCATATACGTTCTTACTATAAACTACTAGTCGTTGGGTTGTTCTCCCTGCCTACTTAAAGCGTAACTATACTGGCACTACTGCAAACAGTGTGACATAGAAATCGAGAGGATAAGTCGTACTGTATCATGTTCTACACCCCATAAACCAGCCATAGAGTTCCTGGCTGCCACCACCGATCAATAATTACCAATGTAGAACTTATTCACTTTTGGTGCTTCAGCTACCTTGATAGGTTTTTCTCGTCTATTGTCACCTCTCGTTATAAATCCTCCATGGCTTCCTTCTCATACGTCCAGTTAATCAATTCTTTCACGACTCACACTTCCTTGATCTTTGTTCCCATGGCTAGAACTAATCACAGTAGGTGAAAAAGTTGTCGACTTTTGCCAAGACGTTTGCTATCGCGTGGAATATTAAGCCATATATAAACTGTATACAGTCGGACTGTTCAAACGCAGACAAGAGCAGCTACCTTGACCGACGGTCGAACCCACGATCACGTAGTAGTAATATTAGTAGTAGTGATAGTTAACAGCCGAACCCCCTCGACCTATACGTTCCCGCGTGATCAGTATACGGTAAGCGTTATGTTGAAGAGGTTTGCATGTTGGTTTTTTAATCACTTCAGTGAAGTGTACAGCCTACCTTTTACGTGAACTCTTATCAAACAGGATCATGTTCTTTGAACCATTCACTAACCAGCCTACCTTGTCTTACTTTAGGCAACGCTGGTCAATGGAACAGACTGGACTTCGACTGGACCATCAACATGTGATGTTGCACTTTCCACAATCTGTCGAGCAGTCCTACCGTAATCCATTGTTTTTCTGCACATCCATTTCCAATGCAAGTTCAATTCATTTTTCTACGTCGTATGCAAAAATGTATAGAATACAAATCAAAAACCGCTTCTCCTCCTCTATGACGACCAGTTACTTGAGCATTTTATTCGATTTTCACTGTTCCTTAACAGTCAACATGGATTTGAGAAAGATATTCTCTTGTGTTACTGATTTACTTGATGTGCGGGTAGGTTGGGCAAAGGCGGCTGTCAAAGACAAACCAGACTATCTAGATTTATCGAAATCCTTCGGTCAAGTGACACATTTAACACTCCTTAGAGCTTCGTAATTATGACACAAACGATCCCCTACTCCTGTGGCTCACCGACTACTTCTAAAATCACTGCTTTAATGTCAAAGTGAATAGAGCCTTTTCAGTTAGGTATTTTGCGATCAGTAGAGTGCTACAAGGTTCAATACTCTGAACTATGCTCTTTATTATAGTTGCGTTCGAAATCCCAACATCCTTCGTCATTATTATTCGCTGATGAAATTAAAATTCGACGTGTGGTGGACAATGTAATTGAAAGTGTGAGACTACAGTGTTCTTTAGACATACTTTATTGCTGCGCCATAGACAACCGGCTATCATTTAACAGGGCTAAATGTAATGTTGTGCACCTTCGTCATTCGGGCTACAAGTATTAGTTTCTGGAGACATAAAACTGAATACCACTACACTCTAAGAGAACTCGGGCACGGTTGTCTCAAGTAACCCTTGTCTGTCTTTCAACGGGGTGTCATTGGTCAAGAAGGCCAATATGGTACTTGGACTACTAACACGGCTGTTTAGACGGTAACGCTCGGACAGTTTCACTGTTGTGTTCACGTCGTTTGTGCGCTCCCACCTCGAACTAAATAAACAAGCTTGTTTTATTTATTTCTTCAAAAACTACCCTTTTTGAGAAGATACAACATAAAGCCACAAAACGGGTTAAAACCCTACGTTGTCTATCCTACCCAGGAAGGTTGCACAAATCGAGACAGTCCTCAGTATGCGATCAACATATCAGAGGGACTAGATATTGGTGCATAGGATCCTCCACTAAACTCGATATCCCTTAAAAAAGTAATTATGTACAGCGAAACTAACTATCTCAGGAGTAACTTGCTAATGCTATAACCTTAAATGAGCCGCTTGAATTGATGAAAACTGTCTTTTAGCGTTCGGTTGTGCTCAATTGGGAACAATTTATCGTAGTCCGTTGTAACTGTATCACCGATGGTTTATTTCAAACGCAGAAATGTTGGACATGTTCCACAAACCAACACCGATTATTCAATCCACTTGATCATCAGAATCACTCGACTTCCAATTGTTGATGCTAGCTAACTACTGTCTGACATATTTTGCAGTGCGACTGTTATATGCTTGATAGACAATGTTTGGGTTTTATTCCACCTATTATCTGACTTTCTTTTCCGCAATCTTTCTACTGGTGACCCTAAAAAAACTGGAACAACCTTACAAAGTTGTCTTCTCTTTTTAAACCAGGTAGCATATAGTCAGATGTAAATGGGTAACCGAGTCCAAATGTGAAATTTCCGAGCTCCTGGCGTGGCTTCGTAGCTCAGCTGGTAGAGCCCTTGCCGCGTTGAGGCATGGTGTGTCTGTCGCTGGTTCGAATCCAGCCGAAGCCCTGACTTTTCACAGTTGGGTCTCATCTAGATGTAAATGAGTCATCTCCGCTTCCTCTAGTCTAGTAATTTTCTGTCAATCCTACAAATCCTTCGTCATGTTTAGTCACAATTCCGAAATTGTTTGTGATACATTGCTCAACAACTCCAATCGCCATCCAGTTTATCTGCGCTCGTTAGCACAATCACTTCAGCCCAAGAAGTAAGTCCTCGCTCATTCCATTCAGCCATGGAAATACTGTGAAGCCGTGTGCGATTAAGAATAGAGACAAACTTAATTCTAGGTAACCCCATTTTCTTCGTCCAAAACCGCTTTCATCATTGACTAAACGATTTTAGATTACTGATGAGTAGTCGGGGGTTTGGTCAATTTCAGGTTGAACATCACCCACAACTGATCGGAGCTGTCATATTCCTAAGGAGTCTTCAGTCAACTCCTTTTGAAAAGAAACACAAGACTCGAGTTTCGCTCTCATTAGAGCTCGTCATTAGTATATATCCTTGCCAGAGCCAGGATTAGAACTCTGGTCACGCTTTCATGAGGCAACCCTGTTGACCACTGCGCCATTGATCTCACATTAGGCACGACCGAATTATCACATGTGTCTAGTGCTTCTTTTCGAAAGGGGCCGACTGGAAAGTCTATCCGAATGCGACAACTGCGATCAGTTTTGAGTGATGTTCAACTCGAAAGAACGATCCTACTCAGTCTTAATGCACAGAAATTCCCATCGTCACTGTGCTCATTGGTGACTTAGTGACCCTAACTACTATTTTTGGTAATTGCCTTCCGATCTGCTGATTCAAAAATGTTTGTAGGTCGCTATACACCATATAAATACCCTATACTTTCCTCCTTGTCGCATAAGATTTTGGAGCTGAACAAGGTGGATTTTTGCACCCGTCTTTTGGTTTGTCTTGGAAGCAATTAACAAGAACACTCGCGTTATTCTCGGAACCAATATTTTCCGTTTTCTTTATTACGAGGAAGAGAATTCGATTTCTATCAAGCACATTACTATTTCATGAAGGTACTAGCGTATTTTCTCAAAGGTTTACAATACAGAAAATAGGTGTAGATGATAGGCTGGGTTTCGTCAACCACACTAGATCTGGAACATTAATACGAAATTGACGAACATCGGAGGTTGAAAATCTACCAGTATCTACAGTTCAGTTCACAACCTTGATGTATCACAAGTGACCATTTGACTCAGCCACGCATGTGCTAGGAATGGCCTATTGGATGTCCATTTCTACCATCCCACAATTAAAGTAATCTCAGCCGTGGATACAGTTGAGTCATATAGGAATTAGTTACAAGTGGCGCCACTCTGCTAAAGACTGCCGTGCCTTTTGGAGCAACCACCTGGACTCGGACCATGCTGTTGTGCGTGCCCGTTTCGTTTTGGCATTTGCACAGAGGACATACGCTCCTAAATACAAAGTACTTAATTGGCATTCGAGCGACGAGGGTGTAAAGAACGCTTATCAGATGGTGCTGGTGAACAAGTTGCCCAGTTCGAGTCAGGTGAGTGGTCCTAACGAACATTGGGAACAAATCGCCTAAGCTATGAAAGCATGCTGGGAACAGACATGTTCCGATGGAGCTGTTCAGTTGCGACAGAACTGGATTTCCATCACGTCGCTAAACCTCATGAGCAAGCGTCGCTCGATCCCACCTGGTTCTAAATGTGATGACAACCGTCGAGAACTTAATCGCAAGGTGACTGAAAGCTTGCGCAAAGGCCGTGTGCACTACTTGGTCGAACAGTTGAAAGTGATGGAAAAAGCTTTTTATCTGGAAATAGCAGAAGGCTTTTTTCCCTGATCCGTGGTTGCGTCAGCCGTCGAGTTGATGTAAGTGACCATATTGTGAAAAAGATGGTCCACTTATCACCAGTCAATCGCGCCGACTTTACAGGTGGGCTGAATATTTTAAAGAACAGTTCAGTTGGCCTGACCCAGATCATGTGGACGACGGGACCCGAATGGTAAGTTAATGCATTCCAGACGGTCCTCCGTCGGAAGCAGAAGTGGTCCTGGAGCTCAAGTTATTGAAGCGTAATAAGGCTCATGGTCCAGACCACCTTTCTCCTTCTCTTTTCAAGGGTGGCGGGGAGAGGTTGATATCAGAACTGTCAAAACCCCTCCAGACGATTTAGGAGACTGAGGAGGTACCTTATGATTGGTGCTTATCAACAGTAATTTCCGTTTTCAAAAAGGGGACCCGAAGTCTATGTGACAACCCCAGAGGCATCAGTTTGGTGTCTATTGCGTCCAAGTTACTTACGGGCCACATTTTACGTCGGCTCACTAAGCCCGGAGAAAGTGAGATGCGTGAAGAATAGGCAGGATCCTAGTTGGGACGTGGGTGTGGTGACCACAATTTTGCCCTGTGACGGAACTTGGAACATCAGCACCCTTATAAGCAACCGACGGTCTTTCGATTTAGTCGGTCGTAACGTTTTCTGGAACTGTATCCTCCGCAAGGAAGTACCAGGGAAATACGTAAATCTGTTGAGATCACTGTGTGTTCACTCTGCAAGCAGGGTGAGGGTTAATGGACAGCCGTCTCGGGTGTTCATCACTTCTAGTGGTGTTCGTCAAGGTTGTCCAGTTTCTCACTTCTTGTTCAATTGTGTCATGGACGACATTCTGGAGGGTACGCTCGAGCAGTCCAATGAACTTAGTGTTGAGCTTCTTCCTGGCAGTAGATTGGTCGATCTGGAGTATGCGGACGACATTGTCCTAGTTAGCCCCTCTGCTGAAGACACGCAGACCATGCTGAACAAGGTGAGTGACCGGGCTGATTTGTATGGAATGCGCTTTGCGCATTCAAAGTGCAGCTTGACGACAGGGGAATTTCCACCCCTACCTTTCTCACTGTAGGCAATCCGCTTGAGAAAGTTGTGGACAGTTTCAAATACTTGAATAGCACTATGTCGTCAGCCTGTAATATTGTTGATGAGATATCAGCGAGGATAGCAAAGGCACGAGTTGCCTTTGCCGAACTGCGTCATCTGTGGCGTCGAAAAGACGTCCGGTTGTCGCTGAAAGGAAGGGTATATAATGCCTGTGTACGTTCCATTTTGCTTTATGGTTCAGAAACGTGACCTGTTCACAAAGAAGATATCAACAGGCTTGCTGTATTTGTACATCATTTTCTCCGCAAATTGGCCCATATTAAGT
>JTDE01001488.1:23826-92859 GCA_014338405.1 Paragonimus skrjabini miyazakii | reverse complement strand
AGGCGGCGGCCCGAGCCACAGCACCTTTTGGTCAGGCTCATGGCTGTTATGATGACTATGGCTAACAGCCACAACATGAGAACTCACTACACTGATCACTTAAACCGAACTGCAGGTGCACCAGGCCTGAGTATAATGCACAAGTGTATGGGAACTCTGGCATTTATCCTACTTTGGATGAATCCGTTATATGAGCGTCAGGATAACGTCCTACAAGCAGGTGTTAGCGTTCGTGTATTCACTTTAATTAGCCAGTGTCAGCTACGCTTGTGGACCATACCATTTGAATTCGAGACGGTATGTATCAATGATAAGTTGGGCGCTAGCTTCAAGATTGATGGTAGACCGACCTCAGATCACGTGAGGGCCTGCAGACGCTGACCCCAGTGTGGTAAATACTACTTAACAGTTGTGAAAGCCATGGCAACAGATCTCAAAAAAGTGGAGGCACGTCAACCACGGAGCCAAACACAGGACTGGTAAAACAAATCTGACGCGGAGAGGGAGAAAATCCCAGGGCATGGAAAGCCGTGTGACATAAACCGTAGTCTTGGTGTTTCTAACGCGCTTGCTTACCACGGTCAAGTCTCGCGGCTACGGCAAGCCCATCAGTCTTACCGCAGTTTAAACAAAATCCGAACAACGTTGTTTCTCAAGCAAATCATTTGTATATTAATGGACTCAGAAACCAAGGCAGTGAGCTCATTCCCACTCACGTGAAACGTGACGCACAATATCTTATAAAGCAGCGGGGGCACCCGCTCATGAGGCTAATTTCTGTACTATCACCATTTCCCCCTCTGAACCACATAAAGGATGTCAAGAAGAAGAGCGTCCCTACTAAGTGAATTCACAACCATTAGCCAATTTGTCTCAGCATGCACCGTGGAAAAGCGTCCTGCCAGGTCGCCATAATGCAATGGAAATAGGTACCCACCGTTAAACTAGGAGTGGGGTAGCACTTATTCTCTTTCAATATCTCTGAAAGTTGACCGTTGCCTTGGTCATTAACGATTGTGTAGCCTTGAACTCTACCCCCGCGAAAGTTCATGTAGGCACTATTGGGACTTGAGCCACGGACACGCTGTTCATGAGGCAACCGTGTTTACCACTGCGCCATTGACCTCACGTTAGGCACGACCGAGTTATGGGATGCGACAGCTGCGATCAATTGTCGGTGATGTTCAACTTGAAATTAACCAAATCCCCGACTACTCATTAGTAATTCATATCTGCTTGAAGCTACCTTATGACTATTATTCATATCATATGCGTTTAATTGTAAATTTTTGCCCATCCGTTAAAACTCTACCATAGGCTTTCTAGCATGCGTTATCTCCGAACACATAACATTCGCTTCATTGTATTGCACGTGTGCTTTAGAAGTGAACGCTTGCTGAATCTGTTTGCAATTGAACACCGCACCAGTGTTTCGCTATCGACTTCATATCCTTTTTCATTTTCTTATGTACCTTCACAGAACACTTCCCACGATTTCCAAGTGACCGTCACAAGTATACACGCTCATCGTTGGACATTCGGCTCTTACATACAAGTCGAGCAACCGATTACGTTGAGTAGACAGAATGCCGGTTGGCGACAGTTCTCAGTCATAAATGGAGGTGCAAGGTATGTCAGAGGTGCGCTTCCAAGTTAAAAAGCGTAAGAGCTGAAAATATGTTATACGTTTGAGAGCTGATACTGTTCGATGACTGGGGCTTATTGTACTGGATTTTGGGTAGACTAGCTGCTTGTTCATTCTTGGCTTTTTAGTTTCGTATGTTGTTTTTTTTATTGAAGAAACAAGACTATCGAAATCCAAAAACCTAAATCTTGTTTACTAACACATGTATATTACTTGCCCTCTCAAACCTCAACGATGGAAATAAAACAACTGCGTACAATATATAGCGGCTGTCAAAGCCGCCGACTAGAACTGTTTTTGAAGTTGGTCAGCAATTGATCAACACCAACAACCAAAAATAGTTCCTTTTAACTACATTCGAGTGTTAATTAGCTACAATAATTTCTGTTTTCAAAATTCTGGCTTCATCTTTTCTCCATTTGTTCAAGTTCAAAGATTAAGATAACTTATTCAGACTTGGTAAACATCAATTAAATGGTTTCATTTAGGTGAATTAGGATGGATATTTTGTTCTTCAAGTGACACATGCAGTCAGAACTTGCGATCGTCATGGTTTGATCAAAACAAAGTTGTCTTACGCAGACTGCTTACCAAAATGCTCTTGTTTTCTGTCATACAGTGAAATATACATAAGAAATTTCTTGCCTAAAAGGGCATTACACATTAATGTGTTATCGATATAAAAATCCCATACCGTTCACTTGCTTGGTTGAATACTATTAAATATTCAGTAACTTTCGTGTGATAACTCATGTTTACAACTGTCATATCCTGATTTACTATTGTGGAGATCATAACTGAACTTTGTATACAACATATAAGAAGTTATTAGTAAGCGAGTATACCTAAACACGTAAAGTTTTCATCATAAAGAACTATTGAAAAAGCGAGTGCTCCAACAAGAAGAGCTGCATATTAATGATGGAAAATTAGGTCTTGAGAAGCAGCGTGTAGAGTAAGTTACTTTCATTTCAAGAAAAAGCTGTACACAATAAACCTTCGTGAATTTCGACTTAGAAGTTATCTTATTTTGCGTCTTTGCATAGATTTAATTAAATCTCCCCTCAAGTGTAAAACCACTTATACTAGTGTTGTATCTCGTGTTTTAACAGACTTCTACAAAAAAAGATCTTTTAATTTAGAAATTAATCATAGTTATTCATAAAAAATTTAGACTTTATATTATTTTTGAAAATCTGAAAAAAGAAGATTACTTACAAGGAACTCCCGGAAATGTTGCATTGGAACCATACTAGCGATGTTTATGCTAAGCCAACTTCGTAACTCATCATAATTTTAGAATCAGAAGTCATATAAATAAACTAACTGTGTCAGTTGTGTAAACTGTGACCAATTAGGAATGACTATAATTTGAAAACGGTGAGTAGATAAGTAGCTAACCTTGAGCAGGGAGTAGTAAATAGACACGTGTTAGGTTCAACGCTTCTCCTATCAAGTGCTCAAACATGATACATCATTTTATTCATTCATTCGTAACGTTCTTGAGCTTGGCCGGAAGACACTGTGGCTCGGGCTGTTCCGTTTAACAAAAGCGGTAGGTGTCACTTATTTGCGTGGAGACATCTTCACAGAAAGCATTGGTTGGTGGCGTTGGGCTAACTACTGTGATAAGTGGCGAGCATGCATTCACAATGTCACTAGATTCTTATTATCATTTCGTGTCATTTACTTTTTCCATCATTTTTGATTCTCAAATATTCCCAGTCGGTAAGCAGCAACCAATCCGCAGTGCTATTTGGTCAGGTTCTTGGTTGTTCGTATAAGTAGATTACTATGCTCGTCAAATCACTGCGAAATTTTTTAAACCAATTCCGTCATTGATCAATGTGACGGAAACGAAACAAAATTCATTAATATACAAGTGCAGAATTAGCAAGTGTTTATATTTCTGAGAAGTGCACACTAGCATGTTATTGATAGTTCCAAGTATTAGCGTTAATAAGTGCTATTTGAAGATTTGGTGCGAACTCAACCAAAACTTGTTGGCGATTTTGAGATCAGCACTTTTAACCGAAAACAGTTAATCGTTCACTTTTCGAAAGTCTATTACGTGGTGGTTGACACGTTGTTAACTCAAAATAAAATGTAGGGCCCTGCTATAAGAGACAGGTAGGCCGACCGACGTTCGTATAGATTGATTCATAAAAATAATTGTTGTGCACCATCGTCTACTGAACTGAAATGAAAGTACATTGACGAGCAGCAACCTTGTCCTGCTGAAGCCATACATACAACAACAGTGTGAAAGAGCTTGACTGTAAACGAAGCTAGGTGTTTTATAACGGGTGTAACTGGGATAAGTTTGAGGTTTTATTAAAATACCGGCTTTTAGCTTGCCAGTAACCTCTCAGCCAAATAATTGTGATACCTAAGCGTATTGCCTAAAATTTCTTCTCATACTAAGACTTTAGAACCAGGTTGTATTCCTATCAATTGAAAATTCCCTGAGTTCTCAACAGCTACATGATACGGATTTGAGTCGTATTCACTCGGCTGAAGAGTACCCAGCAGCATCAGGCTCGTCAATATCATACAACCAATAACCAGTCTTTCTAAATGCCACGAACAAAATATGACGAAAAAAAACGGGCTTGAGGTTTCAAAACTATTCGAGTTCGATATTCTCTCAAAATCCCATGAAAGTGTTTTTTTCCATTTGTATCGCTGGAACATAATTTGGCCGCTTTTCTTAATACCCATTTTGATGCCTTCGAGCACATCATAAATAGTCTATTCATTTGTGACTCTTCGTTATGAACCACTACTGTTTTGGCTTATATTGAAATCCACATGGTCGAACTTCGTGCTCAGTCGTTTTACAGTTGATGGGTCTGTTAGTGTTTGATTTGCACGCGTTTAATTAAAGCGTCCGGTGAATCTCTTTACATTTTTCTGATTATTGAGAGAACTGTATAGTAATTATATCTACTCTTTTGTTGTCAGTGTCATATGAACTGCGTGGAAAGAAAAGTCCATCCTTACTGTAAACAAGTGAATACGCTTAACTCAACATATCACTGACCAACATGTATGACAGCGAGGGCCTTTTATGTTTTTCGGTGCCCGACGAAGAACTTGGTCATGTATACTTTTGGTTACATCCGCTCACGGATGGAAGCAAGACAACACTTGACTGCCTTCGATACGAATGAAAGTTAATCATAGTGACGCCGGCTTGCGATGATCGTTTGCTTCAAAGCCTCACTTTATAACCAACTATCTTGATAGATTGAAAAACACCGTTGGCTCGTTCCATCCCTCAGTCCCGAAGCACTTGCAGAGTGTTTTATTCGAACATATAAATAAATAAGCCTTACAGTTACTTGGATTTAAACGAGCAACGTTCCTTCCATTCTTCAAAACAGCAACCTGGTGTGTTTTCGGTATGATATCTCCCATCATAATTAATGTCCTAATAAAACAGTGAACTCCACCCTGTATAACTGGCTATTTAAATTACCTAACTGAATGCCGTCTCCAACGGGTACATGAACAGAACACCACTTGCTCATGTTTATCGGTCTGAGTGTGCTGACTAATCTTATAGGCTCGTAGAACCCAGTCACATTCACAGCCCTGTTCGAGACAGTATGCACAAATTAACGACCTTACTCGTGTAGCTCATTATGTACCGATAGTCTAAAGGGCGTACTAAGGATGATTAAACTTTGAATATACTTTAAAACTGCATCAATGACTTTTCGGTGACTAAGTGGACTTACGGTTGGATAGTCGGTACTACATGTCTGTCCATTTCTCTATCTCTGATTGTGTGTTTAATTTGTGTATTTTTCCATCTTCTTAAACTTGTGACTCCTCATTTCTTCTATTGGTCAGATTCACCTATTAGTAATACAATTTATATGCTCACCAGTGGCGTTGGTGGATTCCAGTGTGAACTGTTGGAGAAATCCTGCCGGGGCAGTCGATCTCCTGGATCCTTTGGTGGATTCTATATTAGACAGTGGGACGGGTGGATAACCGAGTCCAAATGTGAAATTTTCAAGCTCCTGGCATGGCTTCATAGCTCAGTTGATACAGCGCTTGCGGCGTTGAAGCATGATATTTCTGTCGCTGGTTCGAATCCAGTCGAAGCCCTGACCTTACGCAATTGGGTCTCATCTAAAACCATAAATCTGCTAAACTACTTATTGGTGACACTTTCAATGGTGTTATGGAACACTCATTCTGATATAGCTATTTATACATCTTACCTAGGTTTGGCTAGCCGATCCCCACATGGAAATCAATCGATCCATGCATCAGTATGGATCAAATTTCCTTCTACCAATGTCGAATCGCGGTGAGCATCTCTGTTACTCCTACCGGCCCTGTTCACCCCCTTCCATCTATCGCATGTACATCCGTATCTGATGATCATGAATAGTTTTGATTGCATCACAGTGAAATTTTCTCACTGCGAATTACCAACAGGTCCGGTTCCTTGTGGCTTGGATTATTTGTAATCAGGCCGGCCCAGTTGCATCGCTCATATGTATATGTATTATCTTTTGGTTTCTGTGATTTTCACCAGAACGACAACTTCCTGTCCGTCACTGGCAAATCCAATTGCGAAGCCATAGTTGTAACTGAATTCGAGAGGTTGACTTGAGTCCTAACGAATTTGAGCGAATAGTTCTAAAGAAGCATTTAACTTACAGTAGGCTTATAATTCTTACTTCGGTCTACCATTCAGATTCTTAATGTCTGCTCTCAGTGTGCCAACAAACTGTTTGTTATTCTACATTCGAAAGATAACATGGCAGCTAGCAATTATTGCATCAAAGCGCTCTGCAAACTTCGTCCACAAGCCGAAACTTTAGCAATATCACCTAGTAACCTGGCGAGCTTCAGGTTTAATAAATCATAGTTTTGTTCGTAATCAGTGTGACGGTGACAATAATGCAGCGTTGAGATTTGTAATCTGAAGATATGCTATGGAATTGATCCTTTTCTATTCAAGTACCACGTGACATTTTACCTATCCAAATCTGCTGAATCGAATACCGTTTCTCTGTGCATTATTTGCGTTTGATCTAATCGAATGTTTTTGTCTAAAATTCCATTTTGTGGCTGCACATAAGTGGAGAGTATCAAACAAACATCCTGCAGTGGGTACTGCACTTTATATGTCTTTTAGTCCCTCACAAACCGAGTGCGTAACACCATTGGCTCCCCCATCTGAGTCTATTGAAACCTACCCTTCTCTGTATAGTTTTAAGATGGTTTGATTATATCTTATCTGTATATGTTCATGTACTTGAGAACAGATGGACACATGACCGTGTCCTCAGATGAGGATAAACCCAAGCCATTAGTCGAAGTATAACCAAACCTAAAAGTGCCAACCGTTTCCCACGCTGATAAACAGTTTGTTACGGACGGTTTTTATTTCACATGCCTGTACTGTTGGAGAAGAACAAAATTCTTGTGTGGTTTATAGACTACTTGGTGGCGTTATCATCTAGTCAACTTTCCTCATTGTTTAGAACCGGTTCCAACTAAATTCGATAGCAAATTTGATTACAGATTAGATTCACTTGCTGTTTTCATGTTTGTATGTGTGACATGAATTTATGAAGTTCTGCCCTTGATGATGATTAATGTTTTAAGTTGAGCACCAGTTGCATTTGATCATTCGCATGTCTAAGAAATGTGAAACAGGTTGGTGACAAACATTTATGTGTATCAATTCAACCAGACCTATTCTCTCATCGCTTGACAAAAGTTGTGGTGAGATCCAGTGCTGTCTTTTAGATTTCAACAACGCATTTGACACCTTCGGTCGAAATTCCCTGCCTAACCTCGTCACTTCTTACGACCTGAGCAACATTTACCTAACACTGGCCACAGATTAATTAACTAATCAGTTACAATTTGCTGGGTGCCTTAAGAAAGTCTTGCTGTATTTCACGTTCCAAGACTGAAAACAGTGTGAACATTTTCTCCTGCGACCGTTTCATTTAAATTTGACATGGTTTCCACTAATCTCGATGTGTTTTACGGGGCCACGAGTTCTAGCATACAAATCTCTTCAAAATCACCTCTTCTTAGCTTTTAGAGTTGGGATTGAGCAACTTCCAAAGTGATTCTTTCTCCTGAGATCAGTGTCTCCATAAGCTTATGCTCTTTTTGAAGTGAACTGAAATTCACAAAGCATGAATCTAAACAAACAAGGCGTGTATTTTGCTAAATTGGTTTCTGAAACGACAAAAGTACACCGTGTGTTTCAACTTGCTTGGAGGTGCGTTATCATGGTACAGCAACCAATAGCAACCGACGAGATCACAAATGACTTCCGGCAGATATATTTCTTTAAACTCAAGCGGACGTCGTGGTTTTACCTTCTTTCAGGACGATCATGGCTGTACTTTCTTTTTGAGAGAAAAATACGTGAGATGATCATTTCTCCAACCAGTACCTGGCATCTGGATTTCTCCAGAGGCGAATTTCCAACAATTCGTCATTGTAAGCTCTGCAACTTAAGCATATGATCTTACAATTATATTCAGATCGCGGCGCTAGTGAGTTATAAGGAGAACCTGCTAGACTTACCGTCATATTAGGCTGCGGGAAATCTTGTGAACTTGGTGTGGCGTCTTTTTTATCTCACCGGACAAACCAGAGAAACTCAACGAGAAAATTCGCGGCTGCGACCAAGATTTTCGTGTACGTTATTTTAAGGGCCGAGCCATTCAACCCAGTGGTTACCGAGGCTGGCGATAAGTGATTTTCAGGCCGCTTATCACAACTGTCTAAAAGGTAGCCCTATTTTGCTTGTCCCTGGCAATCTTAAGGCTTCCCATTCTTGGAGGACCTCTGAAGTTGAAATTTTGGTCTTAAATTTTGGCGACTGCGGGGAAGTAGTCACTCCATCAAAAACTTAGTCGCCCATAGTTTGTCTCAACTCCTGTCACCACTCTAATGCCTCCAGATGACAATCAGAGTTTTGTCCTTGAATCCATCACCCGCTAACAGTCACTTACAACAGATATTGGTTGACCCACCGGCGGTCTGTTGTTTTCTCCTCATCTACATTCCAAAACAAGGAAAATATTTTAGCAAACCCCTGTGAAAAGTTTGACTCTAACGCGAGCAAGTCGAGTTTCGAACGTAACTTGGAAAATGAAACAAGTTACCCGATTTCCTTAAATCCTCGCATAATTTCACGTACCGTCGCACATTCTGTTTAATTCCTAATAATCATGACGTCCTTTAATTTGCCGTATTCTTTCCAAAGTTTTATCTTTGAATGTTCAAACTCTACCTCTCTGTAAAATCGCGTTTCTTTTCGGTGTCGTTCCTAACTGCTCAACTCCAGACAATAAGTTGTTGTGTTGATTATCATTCAAAAACTGAATACTAAACTACTTAAAATGCCCTCTCGAAGCACATTACACAATTGACGTCTTTAATTAGTAATTCCCTATTCACACAGACTGTAAACCCGTACCAAATTGTTTCACGGTTAGATATCTCAGCTAGGCTGTTGCTGCTAATTTGAAGCGGTCAATTCACATCAATAACGCCTCACATTTTTATCCGGCATTTAATGTTTTTCCATACTCTGATTTTTTTCGTTAAAAGTTTTTGCACATTATTGCATTCTCCTACGTTGGCTATATTGTTCTCTCGTTGCGGTTTGTGGCAATCTTACCAAAGACGTTATGTCGTTTTCCCGAATCATTAGCTGATAGCATTCTTATCTTTTTATCTGATTTTGTTCAATGTTTTTTTTCCCAAACAGTTTACACCTTGGATCTCATTTTCTCATAATTGTCTTTGGACTGTTCACAACCATGCTTGCTGGACGTTTCTGTCTGATACAAACCTGCCAGACGGTTAAACCGTTAGTTACACAACCGTCTGTACGTAAGAGGTCAGGTCTCGGATATTTGTCCTGCCGTCTTTGTGCCAATCACGTATTATTATTAACGAAGTTTGAAAACAGTTAACTACACAAATAAATCGTTTCATTTTCTTTCGGTTATTTCTTTGCAACTTGTGATTTTAATCTCTTTATACCTAATTACTTAAAAGTTTGAGTTGTGACGCGAAAAGTTACATTTGTGCTCCTATCTTCACTCATCAGTTATAGAATAGAACGGTATTGTTAGTACAGCAGATGAGGTGATGAAAGAGCTGTCCTCGGACTGACTCAGCCCGAAAGAGGCATACGTCTGACTCTGTCCGTATATAAGCGAATTCTGAGAACGATTATTCGCATAGGCAGTCCATAAAATCAATGATATACTGAAAGATTTCTTTCGTATGCGTAGTAAAGAGTTCACGGACAGAATCTACGGTGTTTAGTCAACCATTATGCACTAAGTTGAGATTAACTCGATAGCTGAAGGGTTTTTTAGTCGTTCGTTCGAAAATATCCATTGCAGTCATGAGACATTGTTACACAATAGCTAGCATGATGCGGTAAACTTATGAATTCTGTTAATCTCTAACTCTGTGTATAACAGCGATAACAACAACACTAACAGATTGCCCTAGTCACTTTGGATAAATAACTTCTAAGCTAGTGAATACAGCGGCTATTTAAACTACCTAACGGTGATGTCAGTTTTGAGTATACCCTACGGACCCGATAAAGTTGATGGAATAACAAAAAAGGATTGATCAAATTGTTTGTTGTTGTTAAATGTGCTGTCTTTTTCTAGGCCTCGAATTGGCCATAATGCATGATGATTTTGAATGATTTCAGAAAATCGCCAGGTTGTACAATCCACGTGAACAGAAGAAACTATATAGATTTTCTATGCTTTAACTGGGGAAGCAAACTTGATATGGAGCAAAACTGATAACTAGGTAGTTGGGATGAAACGTAGATCATATTGAACAATAATAATGACCAAGGTATAAACATAAACAGTAGTTTGTCTGCAACGTGTAATGTAGTCAACCACTCAAGAAATACTCCGAATAATGTTACTCATAGAGGAAGTTACCCAAGTCCGCAATGAACACTCAGTTGGTTGAGACTTATTGGAGTTGCTTTGCCCGTGTTGTCTTGTTATGTTGCTATCATAATCATCCTGTCTTCATGAAAGTAGGCAGAGTTTAGTCAGTTCGAGCCTCCTGGTCAATACGATGGACCGTTGCTAGCCAGAGTGGTTAATACCGGTGTTTTAACAATATCCTGTTTGTTTCTGGCACTGTGAACGACTTCTGTTATGGTGTCGGCCATTGATTTGTTGTCCTCTGGTTGTACACAAATTCCCTGCCGTTCAACTAACTCTGAATAGTCCTCTTGATATGTATGTATCGTCGATCAGGTGTATGGAATATATTTTATTTGGCAGCAAGTTTATATTTTAGGCTAATACAATGGATTGTCGGCTGCAAAAAGCAAGTTGAGACACAAATACCTTTGGTGCAGTTGCTAATTCACACGGTGGTTTCATTTAGGATCACAATGTGTTTCATTCGATGAATCCCAACAAAAACTGGCAATACACAAAGTTGACCTTCTGAACAATCGAAATTATTTCGTCAGTTTTAGTTAAAGAAATTATGCTAAGAAAATTAACATTTGAAGACCTTTTAGCGTATTTGCTTGAAGTGAATGTGGAATTCTCTCTTATACTCTGCAATTATTCTTCTGATCATTAGTGCAATAATCAGCCTAGGGATAGCTCATCGAAAGCTAATAAATGTGCGCAACATCACTCATGGTTCTGGTAGCGTTCGTGAGAACTTTTACTGTAGGTGTGCATTGATAACCAGAGACCAATCTGTACTAGTCAAAATTTGAAAACCATTGCTGCGGATCATTAAATGACTCGTAACGCCTGGTAACGCATCAAACGAAAAAAGAGCAGATCGTTTCTCTAGTGTATTTGGCCAAGAAATCTCCTTCTCAGCCTGAACCAAAGTAATGCATTCCCGCGGTAACGACTGTTTATCGGTAACATCTTTACGTGACTAATACATTGCTTCTTAAGTCGTTTCCGTCTATATTTCTTCTAACTGTAGCATTTGATTCTGAAAAACGTTCTTACTACTCGTGAGTAATATAGTTTGACCACCTACATTTACCGCAATGAAACGTTTAAGGCAGACACCCAGTTGATAGTAAAATGTTGACATTTATTGCAGCGCCTTCACACTGTTTAATCTCCATCAACATCAACCTGAAATTCAGTTGATGTGATGCCTGAATGAGTTTTATCTTGAGGCATAGTTATGCTGCTCGTGGAGTATGGATGAAAAATCTAGTTTCTTCTCTAACTAGCTATGGGATATCTAGTAAAAATTATTTTCCGTGTTACCTTGTTTTTATTCTGTCATTTATTTAGTCTCAACTTTTTCGTACGATGGTACTGTGAGCACGAATTTTATGGGATGAACTGCGACCGGCACTGCAACGAATTTGAGTGTGACACAGGTGAGTCCAATACAACTGTTACATTTTATTACATGATTACAAAATAGAACGTACTCTCAAAAACTCTGTTTGGACTTTCTTAATATAGCCATCTGACAGTGAGTTTACCCACTGCAATTTGGTAAACTGTTAACCTAAACCGTCAGGTATTTAATAATATATTTCATTTAAAGTAAACCGACAATTTCGTATTATATTTAACCTATAAATAAACATTGCAACAAGCAGGCTTGTTTTCGGCGTTTTGTCGTCAGGCTAACTAAAACAAACTTATGTGGGTTTACATTTCTAAAGTTGATATGAGATTGTGAACGAGTGGTGGACAGCATGTAAACTTCTGTGACAATTCAGCTAAGTGTAAGGTGCAAAATTAGTGAAGTAGTGATCAACCCAAGCCTGTCAAGCACAGCTACAAAGTTCGACGTTTGACAGTGTGACTAATCGAATATGTGCACTACTGATGAGCTTTAGTCTATGAGTGAAACTTTCCCGCTTTCAGACATCTTGATAACGCTTTCGCGTGACCCGACACCTCCTTTCTGTGGTTTGGTTTCATTGTTGAATGTCTCGGAAGGTTTCACCATTCACATTCTATATTCCCGGAATGATCCAAAGTAAGCGGGTTACGTTGATGAAGTGAGACAGATGCCTGAAACAGAAATAATGTCTTTCAGTTTCAACGCTGTACGAGGACCTACACTAAGGAGTTGTCTACTTTTAATTGTTAGTTAGTGGATTACGATAACCGGTGCATTCTGTGGTAGTAGAAAAGAGGGAAATAACCAGGACAGGGCATGCATCCTCGTTTTGGCGAACACAACCATGTGTCAGGGGTACACAATAAGCATTCGTTGACTTCCCGGAACTAGGACTTTTTCGCTGTAAGTCTTCGTGCTGCGTACGATGATTTGTATTCTCAGCCTCATTAATCCAGTGTGATCCGCTTAGTTTATATCACCCTGTAGATGCAGAGCAGTATACAGCCTGTTCTGCTAGCGAGTCTAGTAAAACCAAATTCAGGGGGTGAGACTGTCATAAGAATAACTTAAAGTGGGGAAAATACAGCTTATTGTTTATTTTTGAAGTAGATCGGTCGAAAAGTTTATCTGACTAAGACAGCTGCTTGCAAACCTAAATTATGTTCAGCTTATCAGACAAAAATCACGAGTGAAGCATTTGTTTGTTTCAACATTGGTTCGGAAAAATTTTCTTCATGTACCCCCTCGGATCAGTAATGCTCAGAACTATCGCGTCAAAAATGGAATCTCGACACCAAGACACTTGGGAGTGTACAGTCTGAAAGCTTGTTTAACTTACTGTTGGCAAAATCATATTAACTATTCCGATCAGATCTACTGCATTTTCAGTTTTGTGATCCACTGAGTTACAATCAAAGAATTCCTTTGCAACCTTTGTAGATTTTAGTACTGATTGAAAAAGGTTTGTTCACAGCTATCCTTTGATCAATTCAGATGCTAACAATTATGTCCAGAACTAATGAGGCACCAGTTTTGTGACCCGAGAAAGTGAGTTGATTAAGGATTGTTCATTCACTCAATCAGAAATTGGGTACCGAGATATTCGAGGGTAAAAGTCAGCAAGCTGATTTACATTTCTGCTGACAAACATACATCAAGTCGTCTGGTAAATATTACAATATTACTGATCCTGGAGTTGACTCAATCACGACTCGGTTGCTTGTGTAGATGACAAGTCAAGTTGATCACCGAAATTGGAAACGACCATTCAGGGCATACACGTGTGTTCATTCAGTAAAATGCAAAGGATGACATAATTTTAGAACAAACACGTAAACAGCAGGTAATTTGGTTTGATGACGAAGTTCAACTTCTAACTCAGAAGCTCATTCACATAAGAAGAGTCATTTACTGATTTGAAAGTATCTAAAACAGGTGAGGCCGGAGCGACTGATAATGGATTAAATACTTTATGATAAGAATCGATACCATGCTCGAGTTACTGTTCGTAGTGAATTAAGAAGCAACTGTTCACCTTTTTGTGAATTAATAAAGTTTTACCTCGTTATCACTAAATGTGCTTTTAATGTTTCGATTATCTACTTCTTTACACTTTGTGAAATTTTTGTTTATGCATGCTGTACAAAGAAAGCAATCGACAGGTCATTTTTTATCCTCAACGACAAAACTAATGCATATGAGTAGTTAATAAATCACGAAACAACAGAGGAAATGAAAAAGTAGCATTATCACTCCAACGACTTAAAATGTTTCACCAGATCGTAACTGGAAACATGTAGATGTTTTTTCTTAACTAGTTGTATTCCTGTTGACCAACAAATCATTGCGGTTATTTGGCAACTATTTCCAGGTATATTATACAACCAAACGGATTATTTGACTCATCAACTGACGCACAGTCAACACTATATTCCAGAGCTGTTTGACCCAATATGCTTAAAAGGTGAGACCCAGATTGGCCCCGTTTACTTGACTCATGTACTGCGTCTCGTTCAGCTTCAAGTTACCGTATCCTTTTTTACTTATCTTTAATTAGTAATTTTCATTCACTTTGGCTTGCAAATGTTGCATTTCTCATTCACTTGTAAATCACTACTTCGTCCTCTGGAGAACCACGGGTTGAATGGAATCAATGAAAATTCTGTCAGGAAATTTGTTGCCAACAACAAATTGCTTCCAGACAACAAAATGGGTTGATTGTACAGAAAGCAACCTTAGGTTATGAGGACTTTTGTGCAGTCTGATCAACAGCATGATGATCTCCAGGGTAAAATTATACGGACAACATAGACTATAGCATTATTACTATTGTTAATAATAAAAACTCGATATAGACATATTATTATGACAGATGAACGGATTCCACAAGATAGCTGCTAGCTGAAGTTTAGTTGAATAGTCTGAATGGAAAATGGTTTGTTTACAAAGGTAAGAAAACCATCTTCGACAACAGCATACGGTCACTTCGAGATGTCATCACGCCCAATGATAGCCTGCCCAACATATGTCCAGCGCCCTGAGGTGGGAGCACGTTACCATGTGATCAGCACTCATTATTGAACATTTACCGTACACATCATGCTATAAAAGTGTGAACTGACAGATTTGGAAAGACAGCCAATTTTAATATTTTAACAGATCCAGTCAAGCGCATTGAATGTTTTCAGAAATTCCAGGGATCTGGAAACGACTTCAAAGCTCATACCGACATACGAACTCAATATCTCCACGAAAAATGTACACTGGACGTCAGACAACATTCTACAGTCAAGGTAGAATAGCACAAAGAAGACTGTTGTGTTGAATCAACGGGCAGACACAGGAGCGCTTATCATGGGCTGTTTCTTGGACCTATTAGTTACATGTCATTTGCTTCGTTAACAAGAACAGTGTTAATTTTGATATGATTGATGCGTGGAGACTTTGTAGTAAATGCACAGCATGGCTATGAGTGATGTGGCGTGAATCGAAAAGACAGACTGGCGGGCTGAAACTAATAGCACTCCTGAGGTTTAGACAGGGGTAAAACTTAAAACGTGCATTTTTATTGTATCCAAAAATGTCAACAAAAAATTGGAGGTGCATTACTGATAACGGATGTCGAGACACTTCAGCCATGCAGAAATAGTATTTACATTCGATACTTATTTTCATACATTTCGTAACGGGTGTCCGTCAGTCAGCACCTCCGCATGCCGAACGTAAGCAATACTACCATGATTTTCTGGAGGAGGAAGAATGCTCGGGTCAACGCAGTAGCAGTGATCGATCGTTGCTGTTATGTAGAGTTCTTCCATGCTTTGAACTGATCACGTTGGACTGTAATCAATATGTCAACCTTCATACTCATCCAGCAGAGCACTTTCTGATGCTCCTAAATCCTTCAACCTAAAAGGGTCTGTTACTTTCCGTAGGATCACATTGTTATTTGTGAGGTGCACATTACGAGACGCCAAGACCTTCTGTCTCTCAATATCTGACGTTTTGCCCAGGAATGGCATTATGTGAACGGTGTTATCTTAAAACGAAGCGCTAATCACGCAAGAGTTATATCATAATCAGTTAGCTCCCACTTTGATCATTGGCAAAACGGCCTGACGACTATACCGTCGACCAACGGATGACTAACCCCCGTCCTCAGGGCACCGGATATTCTCCTGACGGTTTATCATTGGGTGAACATATGAGTCCGAAGGCGTTATGACATCTCGAAGTGACCGTATGCTGTTGTCGAAGATGTTTCTGTTACCTTTGTGCACAAACCAATTTCCATTTAAACTATTCACCTAAACCACAATTAGTAGCTATCTAGTGGAATTTGTTCACTTATTGCAATAATATGACAATGTTGAGTTTTTATTATCAATAGTGATTGTGCTACATTGTGTGATGGCCGTAAAATTTTGTTTGAGTCCAGCCAAAGTCTTGATTTTCCACAGTCGGGTGACTTATAAATTAAAACGTACGCCAGACCACTTGCCAATCGACTTGACATTCATAAAGTTTAAGAATGTAGGTATTAGAATGGCCAGCTTCCTAAAATCATCCTGAGAATCCGAAAAGAAATTATTGCTTAAAGGAGAGTTTGTAATTGTAATGTCATTAGCATAGTTAGAAGGAGGGGCATCAGAAGAAAGCAGCAAATCATTGACAAATAGGAACTGAGAGTGTGCTTTATGAGAATCTTGAGTTCCAATTATGCCATGGAAGTATTTTATCTGTTGAAGCAAGTTCTGTTAGTGACACTATCCAGAATAAAACGAGAGTACGTTCGGTACCAATATCCTCGAGAACGCTTAACAAAGGTTCTGTGCTAAGACTGAAAAACTCTGATGGAATTATGTATTGATTTGCATTTGTGCCAAGAGAAGTCACAAATCTATAAAATGAGTTAGTCAGAAAGTCAGCAATGAAGCGGTACTGAGTGTTCGGTTGAAACTGTAATATCAATTTGGAGTTTGGAGGAGAGGAGGAAGTGTGACGACTGAATTCCAAACTTTTCTTTTTACAACCGATCCAATCAATGAAAAGCCGCGTGTCACGAGCCGTTCATATTTTGTCCTAACTGGTTGACTGCTCAAAAGCTGACTAATCACAATAAGCATCTCAATGTGTATGGTTACGCAGATTGGACAGGATTTATACATTAGATGTATTATCACCATTATAGGCAGCAATACACCGGTGGTTCTTACCAACACTTAACTGCCATAAAATCATGAAGAGAGAAAAAGCTCCAGACTAGGAAGAAGAAAAATTGAAAGGGGTGGAAAGGGACCTAATTAATAACATTAACTACGTCTTTATTTAAACATTTAACACAAAAATGATGACACCTTGTAAACAAACAACCCAGTTATAATTGGAAGTAAGCAGTCATCAGCAAGACTTGTGGCTTTCACTGCCCCGCGTCATTAGGTGTATTTACTTCACGGACACCTCGGCCACACATTGACAATATTTATATCAATAAGCTCGAGTAGTCGCTATCTCATCTGACTTCTCCAGTCATCGACTCTGTGAGTCGCGAATGTCACAACCCGGGAGACGGTATCGATCTACAATGGTCAACCCTCTGTGAACTTCATTCGCCCTTGTCAGGTCATAATTTTTCCATTCTGCACTTTATGCCAGCCGGCCGCAACGTCGACGAAGAGTGCTGGGTGTGACAGACGACTATCTGGCATCCTTGGTACATAGACTAACCATCTGTGCAAATGCATAGATTGAACAAAGGAACTCACTTGACAATCATTACCAAATACCCATTTCCTTGCCTTCTCATTGCTTATTCGCTAGTGCATTCCGATGTGGGCGATCGAACGCAGACATCGGTGGTCACCTACCTGAGCAGTCAAGTTTCGCTGCCGTAAAGTAATATAGCTTTCACAGTTGCCGTATATGCACGATCCTTAAGCCTCAAAGAGATGCCGTCCATCTGTAAAGGTGTCCTAAGTTAACGAATACTGTCCCAGCCCTAGAGATACGCACTTTTATTTCGTTCCCTGCACATTCGTTGCCGATGATGCAACCTCACAAGTACACAAACTGATCAACGCTCCCCATAACCTCGTTATCAAACACTAAACCTACGTATTCGAAACAGTCTTGTAAAAGCATTTGAAACTTTGAGGTTGCAAGGTGCATTCTAAAGCGTTTAACAGATTGCGAAATAGCGTCTAGCATTGTCTGTACTGCTTGGAAAGTGTCGAATAACAGTACATTGTGGTCAGCATGAACAAAATCGGTCATTTCTTCACTAGATGGGAATTCCACGCCAGCGGCTGGTAAGTGTCGCAGACAGTCCTCCATTTTTTCGTCCGTGACAAAATTAAACAAAAACGTCGAAAGTGAACAACCTTGACGTACTCCGCTCAGGGTGCTGAAAGTGACATATAGTTCACCCTTGATCCTAACATTGGCTGAAGTATGGAATAAATTATCGACAGTATGTACACACACTTGTTCGTTACACCTCCGTGTTTAAGTGACTTTAAGATGTAGGTCGATCTACTGAAGCGAATATACTTTTATAGTCGAGAAATAGAGTAACTCTTGTCTGGTGGTAAAGTTGGCGTTGTTTTCCGGAATTTGGTGACGAGTAAAAATGTGACCAATACATCCTTGCCCTGGATGAAACCATATCTGTTCTTCCCTAATGTTCACCTCCCGAGCTGCAGTGAGTCGGCGAAGTATGATGCATGCCAGAATCCTTGTAATAACTGGAGTGAAGCTGACTCCTCTGTGGTTCTCGCAAGAGCCCCGGACTTCTTTCATGAGTGTGGGAACTATTACCGAGTGACCCCAGCGCAGAGGGATGTTCTTCGTTGTTCACACAAGTTAAAATAATCATATCGAGGCCTGTATTAACGCTTCCCCACCTTTTCTGGAAAATGCCGGCACGAGATCATCTGGATCAGCAGCCCTATTACTTTTGAGAGCCAAAACGCAATTGCATATCTTAGTTTTAATGGTTTGTCTTAAATCTACCGACCAGGATGATGCACTATAGGTTTGTGGTGGCAACAAAGTAAAAGCAGGATGTCAACTAAACTGACTCTCATAGTATTCTGTCTAGCTGTTTAACCTTGGAAAGCCGTATTCTGACTTAAAGTGCACAAGTAGTAGATGTGGTTAGCTCAGTCGTACACATATTAACAAGTAAAGTTAATTGCTGACGAAAGCCTGCTCTATCATTTCTTCATTGGTTAGTTCAGAATTGATCCACAGACTGTCAACAGATTGAGGTAGCGTTTCTTGGAACCTCAGTTTACCAACTGTAAACCTTTTACAACAATTGTCTCAAGTAAAGAGTATTGTTCGTGAATAAGTCAAGATCGTTTTTCTTGTAGTATTATTTTTTGAAATTCAAAGTCGATTATACTTGATAGCGTTTCTGCGCATGCATTTTACAGTGCTCATTAGTGCGTACTCTTTGGTTGTTTATTTTGAAGGAATTTCACAAATGAACCACGTGATCCACCATGGTGATCCACCATATAGCCGGGGTTCCCGTAGTACTTGTTTGCATGTGACAGCATGAATGTGCTCGTACGTACACATTATCAATTTCAATCAAAACTAGTTGATTTGGCTAACTGAGTGAAAATCAAATAAAGTATGCAAAATTTATAATTTCGCAAATTCAAACATACTACTATTTGTGATACTTTTAGAGTAGTTTGATTGAACTAACCAAAGGTTAATTGACTAGTCAACTCAGATGCATTTTTGAAACGGTCCTCCACTTGCCTATTGCTTCAGTAAATAATGTTCTGTTTTACATGCTCGCCACTGACCTATGGGTTACATTAACCAATCTGTGCATGTTGTGCATTTTCAGTTTCCCAGTCATGTGTTTGGAAATCTGATTTCCTCAACCAACATCAATAGACAGTGTTGTTGCACGGACGGTTGGTTTATCAGTTGATGTGTACTAGACGAACCGCTGATGATCAGTATGAACATGTATAGCTGACGAGTTGTTCTGTCGAAGAACAGCAGCAGAACAGAACGGGTCACATTAAATACTCTTGCGAGACGCGTGTCTTGGAAGTCCCAAAACACATCGGTTTTCGAAGATCGAAGCTCCACTACGCTTTTTGGGTGATAAAAAGACGAATTAAGAACTCAGCGAAATATAATTGCAATTTATATTAACTGAGATCTTGTTGTGTCTGGTGTTACTGTCACTGGAATGATATTGTGTGCCCTCCTACAGACATTGATCAACAAGTGAACATCTTTCGGATGCCTCCGGTTTGCATATGTCACCAGCTCCCTTCCTATTTTTATTAAATGTCTGGTCATGAAGCTTCCGCTGTGATTACCTGACACTAACCAAACAATTACAGCAACGGATGTTCTCGGAATGTTGTGACTCAGTGATCAATACACCGCAAAAGTTAACCGTAGTCAATTCAGGCGTGAAGCAACTCGCAAACCTATACTCCAACTCAAAGTGCACGGGCAATCGATGTGACAAGCTCGATCGGATATCATGGTAGAATACTACAGCACGAATTCACATACCCGGCACCACCGCTTACATGTACTGTGCAAATGACTCCACAGATGCATCTGAAGTCATTGAAATATAGAGTTCGATTTCCGGTCCGGATGACTGATATATTCTGGGTTGAATGAAAATCCAACCTAGCAGTTCTACTCAAACCCAATGGACATGCTAGTTGATGTTTATTTATAATCACAAACAAACGAAAGAGCAGATGCAATTCGCGTTTGGAATTTAACAACAGTTATTTCATGTTACAAAAGCATCTGTCCTTTCACGCAGCTATTTATTATATTTTAGCTCCCTGCGTTGTGTTTAATATTCCAAGGAAAGCAATGGTTTGCGAAGATGCCTTGAGAATCGCGGTAGATTCTTACCTCAATCTACGATTCTTCGACGCACCTTACATGGACACCCAACCCCATTTGAAAATCGCAAACCTCCCGAACAGCACATTCGAAGTCAGCGAAGTAAAACTTGCTGATGGGTAAGCAAATGCTCTAAGCTAACTTCAACTGTAAACATGCTGGAGATTGGTTGAAAATACCCCCGAAATATTGTTAGTGTAACTGTGGCATTCACATTTTACTTCATAGGTTTATAACCCCGTTAACCTCGCTTCAGAAATTATCTGTGGAAATGGAATAGAGAAATAGACAGTCTGGTTCGCTTTTTACAATTATCCGTACTGGTAGAAAGTAATACACTATTGGGTAAGAAAGTAGCCTCCTTTATAGCTAATACCGCTGTAAGCCTCAGAATAACAGTAGTCGATAGAAACCTAGATAAGACGAAGACAACGTAATTCATACGAAACGGTTTTAATCGGTTATCTTTCATGCAAGAAAAAGATCGAAATTTGTGTTGATACCGTAGCCAAAGTAACAGACGTATAACCTAGCGGTAAACAGATAGGCGAATATACCATTGTTACATGTTACCATATGCTTATCAATGAAGAACAGTTCCGACGCACTTCATTTACATAGTTCTATTGGTTTTCCCCATATACCTATTTTCATTGTGGCCTGAAAAGCACCTTATTTGATGGTCTCACTGAATGCGGGGATGAAAGTGTAGCTCATGTCCATAAATTGGGTTTTCTGTATAATCAGTGAAGTAAGTGTTCCAATTCGGCGATCCGGTTCCCCTGCTACCATCTTCCAGTGAACTCCAAATTGTGAATCGAGACACTGTCCTGTTGGAACTCTGCTGAATTCCCCATCTTGATTGTCGCGTGGTGAAGACGAGCGATCGCATCATACTACTCATACCACTGCTCAATGGTCGATCAGGAACATATAGTTAGATACTGAAGTTACCGGGGGAGATTATAAGAATAAACAGTGAAGTGTGCTTTGGCGTGAAATGATGTTTTCCGCACATTAATTGGGCACTGACAACCTTGACAACCGTGACGTCCTTGGATCAGATTTATATGAGAATGCGTGTCCTTGTTTGTTACGGTGTTGAAGCATATACCCGGTGTGTTGATTTTCCGAATAAAAGATCATTCTACCATTCATGCTCTTGACTCACAACAGTTGTTTAAAACTGTAAGCTCGCTCTTTCTGTGATTACAAGTGGCTCCTCACGCATCAGAGTTCTTTTTTTCCGTGTCCTTGTTTATTTGGATAGAACTCCCAATATCACACTAATAACATCCTGTACTAGCGAGATCAATCAGGGTGAAATACTTTTAATCAAAAAAAACTAAGTTGTTTTATTTGTGAGATCGGTAAAACGTGTTTACAGTCCACCGGAATTTAGTTTGTCAACACGGCAAAGTTTACAATAAAGCTTTATACCCGATATATTTATGTTTACCAAACAGGTGCATTCCCACTTCCGACACTTTCAGTTGGTGTCTAGTATTTACGTGCAATTAGAGGTAGTCTTCTTTCACCTCAGTTATTCAATGTTTATTTTTTTCTCATCCTTTTTTCGGATACTCTGTCTGGTTTGCAAAGTCGACCAGTTACCAATGATCGCTTAAAAATCGTTGCTATTCTTAGGTTGCCAAAACATTCCCATTGGTCTTTGTAGTCCTTTAAGTTTGTTCAGATGTGATTAGATTTCTCCCGGAATTAATCAGAGAGAGTTTTTTTACTCACCCTTACACTACAGTATTTGAGCTACATAAATCACACTCACATACGCAGTTGACACAGTCGGTCTTTCATCATGTGACACCGTGACAGCGTTAAACGTGAACACAAACGTCATCTATTAACTTGGATTATTTTCCACGTTAACCTAACCAGCAGGACAAGGTGCGTATATTTTTGAACGTGGTATACATTCAAAGTTAAAAATTTTCTTAAATAAAAATAATCTGATAGGAATCGTTTTGTTTGAACAAGTTACTTCGTTACCGTATCCACCGATGTTCGCTGGAATTCAGATTATCCTGGTGCGAAAAAAGATAGAATAAAAAGTGACTACGCCAGTAGTGATGTACACGTGTTCAGGGTAATTATTGTGTGGGAAGTTTAAAATTATACTCCTTTTCCATTTGTGAGGTGCATTCATTTGCGATTGATAATTTTGCAGTTGTTATACCTCATACATCTAAGGTTGGAAACTCTTGATCAGTTTGTCCATTAAATGAAGGACATATTTACAGAACCACTTTTTCGATTTCACTCCTTTGGAATAATCAATGAACAAATAAAATCAATTATAATTTGGTGTGAAACCTAGACTGGCGAATAAAATTACGAAAATACAACTTATTACCGTTTTTGGACCCTTGAAGGACAAAACTGGTATGGTCGCGTTTGACTGATGAAGTGGTATTGTGACTGTTGGCAAGTCTGTTGTATAAAGAATGCTTTTTCACAGTCGATCACTTGTTCACAAACCCTTCGTTGGTCAGTAAACTGAACGAAAACACAAGTCTGTCAGCAAAACCTGATTTTTCACGAACAATTCTATTTCGTTGTCAGGCCAAGTGTCGTTTGTGGTCACAACAAAATAACACCATGGATTGTAAACCCTCATTGCATCATAAGATTGGTGACAAAAATAAATTCACGATCAAGGGAATTCTGTTTTTTTTCCTAGATGACTTCATTCCTCCTGTTATACACGAATTTGTTAGTAAGTGCGTTAGTTCGTGTGTTTTATATGTTGAAAAATTCATTCATCTTACTACAGAATTGCCGAATGATGTTTCAGTGTTCGAATGTAGTTACCTCGATACTTTGGATGCAATCTACGGCAGCCAAATTACACTCGCCAGACACAATCAGTTCAGATACCATTAACCCTAGAAGTATCTGGACTTCACAAGACCGCTTTCTGTCTCCAGCTCCTTGATTTTGCACCCACTCCTTCTCCAGTGGGTCATTTACTCTCATGAGGAAGCCAGTTTTATCTGATAATTCACCGAAAGTGACGTATGTTGAGTGTGGTCAGTCGAATATCCTATTTTGAACCACATCTGCTTGCAGAGTCATCCACAAGTTGGGGATTGAGCTCTCGTGTTCTAGTGAAATTTTGCTCTCACAGTCAAACTGTTGAATCTTCATGATGGTCGACTTTTCTGGATATTTCGTGAATGGGGTATTGTAATGATTCCGGGTGTAGGTGGGTTGCCGGTGAGCCGGAGCCGATAAATTAGCTTCCGACTCGTTAAAGTGGCGCCTGAAACAATGTCTAGAAATACTGTCGTATGCAAGCGACAAGAACAGACGATCGGGAACTGTGGACACAATTTATATCCACTTACTTGCGCCTTTACATTCGGCAGTACAGATGATACCAAAGCACTCTGATGAACGCTGCTGATCAGTGTTGTACCAGTTTCAATCTATTTCTCTGATGCTTCAGTCAATTAGAACTCGCCTGACTAATAGTTGCCGGACGAATGCCATCAGGATAATTGGTAATTCCGAGACTAGTTATAGTCGTGTTTATGATATCAAAGACGGAAAACTATAGTTCACTGCTATACATAAACGGCCGCCATGGACACTTGGATTGCTACACTTTTTTTCTCTTAACAGAGTCCTCTCAATTTGACTTGCCTATAGACCGCGTCTTCCGGTCGAGGTAGAAGGTTCTAGATGGGACTCCTCGATTGTTTCACTCGTCGGTCTGGTTGGATGGCTATCATCTGGTATTTTGACCTTTGTATTGCTGTCCGTTGCTGTTCTGGAGTGAAGCCAGCTCAAATGACGTTGATGTACAATGGCATCATTGAGATTCGCGGTCTCAAACCTTGACGGACCGAACTGTCGAGTGATGATTACAAGAGCTGAACGAAGTCCGATATCTCGGGGATACTTTTTATCCCTGAAGTCAATACAACGCAGGGATAATTTCAGGCATCGCGATTTTAATAGCACCGAACTTTCTTTGATACTAGCTTGTACCGCACACTGTTGTTGATGTGGTAAGTTGGATCAGAATGTCCTCAACTTCGAAACTCGGATTTGCGGATGCAATTTTACTCACAGAAGTGCCAGTCAAATTCCCTACAATATAATGGATGCAGGGATGTCCCCTAGCCCCCCAGAACTTGAGTCGCTCAGTGTTGTTGAGTTAGAAGTTTGTCTTCATAACAGAGAACTGTGATATGTGAGGAGCAGCCGCGGAATGATTTCTCGGCTGAAGCATTTCCCAGCGTTCGGATCCCGAAGGGTATGGTCTGCGTGCTTGCCTAAAACACATCTGGCCATTTTGAACTGGAGTTGACTAACACTACGGCGCAGGTGAAGTTCGGTAACGGGCCACGAGAAGCAGCATGAGCGCTCTGCCGAGGTATACACTCCTCAGGCCATGGGGTCCAATTCTTTGCCTCCTAGTTTACCTTAGGAAGTCGTGCCTCTCACCTTTCAGTTGTTGTGCAGATATCAGCATCCAGTTCAGACTTTCAATACACGCAATCTTGTTAACATTCAAGTGATCTGTGCGCAAGTCGTTTAAACTAGCCTTGCGCAGTAGTGAGAAAATAAGCAGGCGGTTATCACTGCACAACACTGTCAAGATGGAAACAACATCTCTCCCGTTGCAGGAACTAGAGATTGTCTTTATGACCATTCGCCAGCTTATGGAGAGGTCACCGAGGAGCTGTACTTCTTCATATACATGTTTAGTTCATTCCTCAAAACAGAAGTTGCTGGGCTGCCGAAATTGCATTGCTCTACCACTGTGAACTGTGAACTTCATGAATGGAAATCACCATTCGGGTTCATCTTGCGCCGTCGATGGGAAACGTCGCACTTGTTGGTGGTCACAGAAATGCTCCTTCGTTGAGCCGGGGATTTCACGACGGAATTTTTTCGAACATATAGAAATTACGAAGCAATTTTGGAATCGTCGAACGGCCTAAAGAGCAGCTAGACCTTTTTGCATCAGAGTACCGTCATTCTGCTGCATTGAGTAACATGAAGATATAGACTGAACACGTTTCCCTCCGGTTCCATCACAGCTGCAATCCAAACTTCAGAAGCAACTGTTATCGTTGTGATGCACCTGGGTGACAAAAATGGTGCTAGCAGTAGATGTACAATAATACACTGCTTAATGCAGGGCGTAATCTTCTCACACTCCTCTCCACTTCCACACGTCAGACGAATGAGCAAGAAGCTATAGCTGAGCACACATTGCGAAGTTTTTAACAGATCCAGAATAGTAATGTTAAACCCCATGATGGGCATCGTCACAGAAACTTGCATCCTGTTGATATCCATTAGCGTCTTCTGTGAAGCCATGAAACTTCACTTCCGTAGTGCCGAACGCACATTTAGAGTTCTCGATGTACATGCTCTCTGCAATGAACTTCTCTAGCGTCTTTATGAAACGATGATCGTGTTTCTGTTTCGTCGTTGCAAAGACTATCCCATCGTCCTGGTAAGTCGGCGCCTCAGCAAAACCGATGATCACTTTATCGTTCACTACCCAGAAGATTTTGGGAGACACATGCAGTCCCAAATGCCAAAGGTTTTTAGATGAGACCCAACTGTGAAAAGTCAGGTTTTATTAGGACTTACTCTAGAGAGTGCCGATGGTTGTCATCAAGTTGGTCTCAGGAACCAATAGAATCCACGGGTATGCGGCTGTCAAGACGATATTCAGATCTGCGCTTGCTGTCGTTCACAACCCTAATGAAGTCATCCAGCTCTGTTGTGATAGTTGTTGGTCTCGAAAGTCGTTTATTCAAAGTTAACCGATAATCATCACAAAACTGCCGTGTTCTCTTATCACCTTTTACTGCGGCTATGATCAGGCTTGCTCAAACTAATGAACTCACACTAGTGATAACAACGTCCCGGTTAATATTCTATAAAGCGTTGGGCGCACTGCCTGGCTGACTGCAGGCGAACACACAACAGTTCTTGAAGAGTGGGTTGCAATCATTTTCCAACTTTATAGGCTGGAATGTCATTCCACGGGAATTTGTGAACCTTCGCACTATCAAATTTTGGAGGTATGTTTTATCAGAAGACACCTCGCTTACTGTATGCAGGAAGTGAACAGGAACATACGTCCGCTTCGGTTATCGTACTGCCAAGCTGTCTCACCGAGAATAAGAAGACGATGACTGGTAACACCGCAGATCTGTACATTGATTCGCTCAAGGACGACATTCGCATGCACAAAAGTAAGTGTGTTCTTCGGCACAAAGAACTCACCATTTTCCATATCCACGGTGTATGTGGATCACACTCTAGATTCGAGCATTGGCAGCTGGTACAATAACTGATGTTTCAGCCTTGTAGTCTACAATGTAAGATGGATCTGGTACCATCGTTATGAACCGTTTACTCTACCTTTGGAAACCGACATCTGGGATTCCGGCAAACCTGTTGGATGTGGCTTATCCTTCCGCAATTGTAGCATTGCATATACAGCCTGTGGACCGATGGTGAAAGCCGCCGTAAGACAGATATCGATTCACAACCCAAGAAATAATTGCCGGGTTGGACTACTGACGCCTCTGTGGCTACGATCGCCCGACTTGGAGTGCGCTTGTCGGCATGGATTATTGTTCTTGAGAGTTCGCTGTCGACTTTTCAGAGATATCTACTGCAATTTCGTCATGCTGCTCACGAGCTTCTGAGCACATTAAGTCTCTTAAGTCCGGCATCTTTCGTTCGTATTAAATTTACCCGAGGATTTAGCAGCACTCCTGGCAAACCCGGAAAACAAGTCGCCTAACTCTTCCACCCTTCATGCTGCGTTAGCTATGTGATCATTGTTTTGCGTCATTCCGAACAAAATTTTTAGCTGCACCGGCATACGCACATGCGGTCGAATCAAATTACGTATGCCCGCCCTTAGTGATGACTATTAGTTTATGCAAGCAGCCAGATCTGTTATGTTAGTGCTGCCGTGCTGCACCATCTCTGTCACGCTGTCAATCCAATTTCACGGTCGGCTGATTGGCTAGACTGATCTCCCCTCTCACGAGTTCACGTGATTTCTGTTCGTCCGCGGACTTCGTCGCTTTTATTTGTAAACTGTTTATTCTGCCTTATGAGCTGTTTTGTTTTTCTGTGGGCTTGTAGGCTATGCATATTCATCAGAACACACGCTGCCGCTCATCCAACTTTTCTTAATTTCACCGCATCTTGGTTTCGTCTTGCGCTTTCATGAATTTTTGCCTGAGTTACAGGTTGTCATTAAATTATCAAATATGTTGCCACCATTGAGTCGAAAATAAATGGCAAAAACTAACTCAAAAATAAGTGAGGATCCACAACCTTAAAGCATTTGCCGTTCTTACAGTAGGATGTATTGTCGAATTTCACCGGGTATGCACATCTGGTGAGTGACGACAACCACGAAACCGGTCGTGTATTTCAGGTGAATTCCGACCATTAAGCACATATTATTGATGCTGTTACCTACTCATAATTTGTAAGTAGTTCATTTTCAGACGCACAAATGAAGTGGAAGCATAGACAATTGGCAACTAGAGGACTACCTGCACAAATTCAATCCGCTTGATATACACAACGAAAGATTCAACGTTTAATGTATTGCTCGTTTTTTACCCCGGTCTATGCGCACACATGAGTAAAATTACGGCTTTCCAAGTTGTGTGAAAAGAGCCTAATTACTGCGTCCATTTTATGCTACTGAGCTTAGCAGTTTGGTTTATTCGGTACCTTCTTGTCTTTATTGGTCTCCTGACTGGCAATCGTTTCAAACTTGGATTACCTGACTAGTAATATTATCCGTGCGGCTCGGGATGTGGGATAAGAAACAACACACGCTACATTTGAATTGATGTCTGAATTATCCTCATATTGCCTACAGAAGCCGTAGTGAGAATCAGTCACCAATGGTCGATAGCTGCAGTCATCTGAAGGTGACCAAACAGAAGATAAGATCAGTCGAACACTTCATCCTGTCCCGTCCGATGACGAACAGAAGAACCGAGCTTATCTGTCCCCGTTTTGAAAAATGGTCAGGACGTCATCAAGATGACCAAGTTAGTTAATGCTAAATACGATAATCAAACCCCGAAAGAGCACTTACAAATTTTTTTAGAAGTTTGCTGAAACTAGCGTGAGTATGTGAACATAAAGGACTTAACTAGATGTTTTATAAACTGAGTTTCAATTGCCGAATCAGACTGAAGTTTGCTTTGTATCTCAATATAATAAATGCTGCTGATACCGTGTGGTTCCACGGGGAACGTGGATTGTGTTGACTTCTACTTAAACCTCCAAACTGGTCAACGCTGGCCCGATCATTTCACAAGGATTGAAAAATGTTGACACAACCATCGTTATTCCCTGTTTTCAGTCGGCAAATGGTCACTGTTTCCGTGGGGGCCACTCTGGCAGGCGTACCGATCACGCCCATGTCAGTGAGACGTATATTAGTCGAGGTGTCTAATGCCGGTTTATTGTCACTATGCATTATGAAGGCACAGCACGAAACCAGTCCATACTCGAAGAGTCCTGTAAGTAACAATACAAGAAAATTCCTCTTAATATTCATAAAAATCAAAAGTACTTTTTCACTACAGCTAATTTTTCGTGCTACATGTTCATGTTTCGCAATGCCTTACTTTCACCTACATCTGAGAAATATGGCTTGCCAAATATCTCATCTTCTAACGTAATCCGTAAATTGGGATGCCCACAAGTTGTTTAGCATAGAGAATATTTTCCTTCGGTTAGATCACTGATAAGCAACGGGAAAACATCAACATACTGTCCATACATATAGACATAATACCGGTAGTGGTGAAAGAGTACTTCCTGAAAAACTTTTGGTTGATTGCATGATTTACTATTTGGCCTTATAAGAAGGAACGACAAATCGAGACATATTTGTTTAGTTTACCTTGTAATTGATTTACTCGTGCCCATGTAAGATAAGTTTTGAAATTTCACAACTTTCCAGGTTGGACCTATAAGTGCGTGAATAGTGCTTAAAATAAGCGTTAGTTTATAGTAACCGATCGATATATGAATAACTTATGTCTCAGCTGATATTTTTCACATTTTTCTTATTGATGATCATGGCTAACGGTGACTGTTCATGGGTAAAATTCTTTGTGACTGCCTGGCACTAATTGTACTGAGGCTATTCTAGTCGCTTGATGTTTTGCACGCACACTTTTTCTCTTTACGGTTTCCTCACTCGTGCTTTTTTATGTGAATGTTACCTTTAGACAAGTTTGCTTCCAAAATCCCCCCTCACTATCAGAATGAATAGTAAAAAATAATCACTTGTTTATGGCATATATTCTTTTAACCTCAAGATGGGTAGCCCACTAGTACCGATATCCAACTGTCAATCACATGGTCATGGTCCCCATCCCGATTGACACGACTGTTTCTGTTAGGGTTACGGTAGCCTGGTAGACATCAATTCCTATGTTACAATGGCGATGAACACCTTGTGTAGTACAAGCTGAAAGGGTTATCGCGAACTTTCTTTAAATTATGTGGGCAACAGGGTGTTTATTATCCAGTATACTTTTGCTGTCAAAATGAGATGCTATCAATGAAATTTCTGAGGCAAGTGACGAAGTGGTAAATTATACAATCGACGACGTTTGTAGAGGATGTTTCTGAGCTGAATAATCATTCATTTGATTACGGATTGTCTACTCATTCCAATTTTTAGGTTCATCGTACAACAGGCGATCCTTGTCACCATTGGTTAATTGTCGGGTTCTGGATAGTCCTCGCAATGGCATTCGTACTAAGCTGCATTATCGGTGTTCTTATTCAAAAGAGAAAGACAGCAAAACACATTGAACTTTGTCAATGCCAACACCTGATTGCTGATGACCAGCGTTCAATTCACAGCATATATCGAACAGACCGACAATGAACTCATTGTCATTAAAGGATGACTAAATTCAAACAATAATATTGAACATTCACGAATTGCCATTTTTATACCTATGATTTTATTTCTGATTCAGATAACTTCATTCGATGTGAGAATAATCAAGAACGATCAACAATCTGCTCAATAAATACCAGCGTTTTAACACTCAGGTACGTTAAACATTAGCACAAGCATGGCATCCTTGAATTTACGTATCAATAGCATGGTTGCCTGATAGAATTGCAAGCTGTTTTGTGTGCAGTTAAAAAAAGTTTAGAAACACTCAAGCACCTTGATAATGTGTGCCAATACGACGAACATCTGATTATTGATTTTAGTCAGAATGTGAGGTATGTTAACTAATCTTGGACGAACTCGATAGGTTCTACACATGTTCGATCGATGTCTGTCGTTGCTTCCACCCGGGTACTTGCACCAACATCTGATTGGGTTCAAAACTTTTGATAGATGCATAATGTAACACACACACACAATGGAGATAGCCGGCGATAAAATCTTCAACTAAAGGGGCTTCGCAGCATTTCTGAAAGGTAAGAAAAACAAAAATACACGGCTCAAGGATTTAATTATCCATGATTGTACATTGCGTAACCAGACAGAAAACTCGCCCACGGGCTCAGAATAAGAAGGTCCTCTCTTTTGAAGTAGCACTGTCACCAGTGTTCCCTGTCTCCCGCGAACCGATCAGCACTGTTAAATGTGATTGCTTTCAAGGTGGCAAACGGTGGGCACAGAGGTTGCCTTCCGTGTGAGCATATATATATATATATATATATATATATTAACGCGGACATTTTCACTTACCCAAAGACACTTTAGTCGCGTGTTCCTAGTGGGTTAGTCTTAATCAGCGTTTCGAATGGACAGACACGTATTCTCAAACTCACCCCGGTTCATCTACCGTTTGTGCCATGTGTTAGGGAGGCATCAATAGACAAAGAATTCCAAAGGAATATTCATCACGACATTCCCGTAAGTCAGAAAAAGACTAGTAAACATGAGTCAACAAGTCATGTCTATAAGTTACAAAACCACGAAACAGAACACCGTGCAGGCGCTGCCTCACAAGACTAGGTCGTTACTTGCATTTAGTGAGTTGAACATTTTAACCCCGGGGCGATGTTTGTTGAAGTTGGCCTGTTCCAGTTTGTGTCCTTGTTGGTGAAATACATTTTGTAATGTTTCTTGACGTTCATTCCCAAACCGACACTCCATGACCGGTTCCTTCTTCGTTTGGCTTCATCGCGTAGAGATAGTTAAACTGAGCATCAAACCAACAACCCTTCGCGTTACCAGCAGAAGCTCTTACTCACTCGATTGCCAGTTCTGTGAGCATTGCTGGTGATGGGGGATTTATATGTACTTGAGTAGTAACTTGCCTTACACTCCGTTATTAAGGATGGACACAGTCCACTTCTGACTACCGGCTTACACTGGTCACGTTCTATTTACGGATTTTATTGGGACAAACATTTGACATAGATGGAACAAATAACTAGTGTAAAAATATCGGGTGATCAATACGACAAAAGTAAATGGTAATGGTTTTGATGAAGTTGAGTTCAGAAAGTCACATCTCATTTTACAGCCATCATTTTTTCAGAATTGAAACACTTCGATGAATGGTAAAACAAGTGTACATGTTTCAACAGTTAGAAGAGAGTCTGAAGCAGAACAAACAGAAGTTGAAGGCTGAACTAAAACATTGTTGTGAATCAGACCCTTCACAAAGTGGTGTTGAGGTTAAGTACTTTTACAAAAGGGTACTGTGACAATGACCTATTTGGTTTATTGGCTACTTAAATTTTGTTTATTATCGACTCATCGATTTATTTGCATTGTGTGACTATGGTGAAGTACGTTTTAACAAATGTTGCATGAGTTTGCGATGATATCTGGGACGAGATTTCTCATATGCAGCTTTATTCTCACACAATCGAACAGAATAAAATTGTCATCGAGAGATAGTCAACTTAGCACACTCTTTAGGTACGTCACAAATAATTGTTCTGAAGATATACAACAGAAAGAAAGTATGAACTATCAAGTAACGAATGATGATGTGAGATCAAACTGTGATCGCAAGATAGATAAACTATCAGTTTAAACAATTAGGTATCACATGTGATCCCGTCTAAACTTGCAATCAGTTGACTCACTTTGATTTGTCTCGACGACCCTGATTGTTTAGCTAGAACCAAATTGATAACTCTGATCCATATGGCTCTGGTTAGTGTACAGGAGAAATGCGTTTCTAACACTGATAAGTTTGATTTTAGAGACAATTCAAAATTGATACTCATGGGTCTGCTTTATGACAATGGCTCGAGTTGATTTATCATAACAAACATTGCAGAGTCAAAGATGCCTTGACGCAGAGTAGATGCTACTCTAGATATTACGTTTGTTATACTTTAGTCCCGTGGAATTTACTGAGAATCAAACTCAAAGTCGATTGAACAGGTAAAACTTTTCCTCTGCTTTGTGTTTTCCGAACAGAACCTCTAACAGTCTTGTGATTTACTGTTAGGCGAGTACATGCATTATCTTCCATTAGAGTTTCGCTGTGAATAGAAGAGTTAGGTTGGCGATCCATCAACTACAGTCATCATCAATCGTGTGGTTGTATTTATTGCCTAGCTCTGTTTATATGCCGTTAAGTAGTAGAATAGTATAAGTACGATTATTGAGCCAATGACTACAATCACAATGAGTAGTATAGCATAAAAAGCAAGCTGATTACATTATTGTCAAAGTAATCGTTTGTTAGTGATAATCCGTGAGTTGGTAACTACCCATAATATGTGATACACAACTCTACTTTTTCGTTAAATTTGAAATATTCAGTTTCCTTTAACCACTTCATCAGAAAAAAAGACGACATATATTACGATATGTTAACGTATCGTTTACTCACATCAATCGCAAACGTAAAACATGTCAGTCATATACATTATGCAGATAAGGACAAAAAGGGACTAGACACGCCAACATGCACACTAAGTATTATGTGATCACAACCAAAGCAATTCGATAAGCTGCCTGAATCACGATTATGCACTTAACATCGGCTGGTATGATCGGATAAGCATCACTCCACAGAAAGCCAGTAAATTTGGACTTCGATTGTGCAATGGTAGCTTGATTGGGTTTAATGAGTCAACTTGGTGACTTGTTGTCATGAGGTGTCTAGCAATCGATGACGTTGGATTGCGAACCGTCCGTGCGCTAATTTGAGACTGGTGCATCATCAGTTGTTTCGACCACTTCGGGATGTATTCGGCGACTCGCTGTGATAGTCTGTGTAACTACGCGGCCGCATACGTTCGATCTAGGGCGGACTCTAGCTTGTGCTGTATATCGTTGGCTAGCTGGTCATCTTTGAATGACAAGAATGGGAAAACATTCTTCTTTTGGGTCGTAAGTACATGTTCCATTCTGTTATTCACCGTAGTATGTACCTTGATTAATTTATCGGGGTACCTGTTTGCTAGTGAGGTTTGTCTCAGCAACTGTTCTGTCTGCAATCAAAACATTCGCCAACAGATACGAATAAATGATAATGACCAAAGTTTTAACAAGATTGTGTTCTGGAACCATTCAGCTTTTCAGAAACACTCTCAATCTTCCTCGTAACCCCACAATGCAGTTGCGTTACAGTGGCCTTGACATGACTACATGGTTAGATTAGTCGTCAGCCCTGTGAATGATATTTTTTTCGTACAGAATAAATATAATCTACGACTGATCACAGTTGTCGCATTCACACGGACTTTCCAGTCGACCTGTTTCGAAAAGAAGCATTAGACTCGAGCTTCGCTCTCATTAAAGCTCGTCCGTAGTGCCTATTTTTACCACGACCAGGACTAGAAATCCGGCCACGCTGTTCATGAGGCAACTGTGTTCGCCACTGCACAGTTGACCTCGCGTTAGGCACGACCGAATTATCATATGTGAACACTCAACCACTTTCGCTTGTGAGTAATGATCAGGTTGGCCAATCGCCTCGAGAGGAGACACAGTTACTGTCTGTTAACTCCAATCGATGACCCATCGACTTGGACTACTCTCCAAGTTGAAATCACAGAAATCATTGACTTGTTGGGCTGTAATTTCTCGTTTCCTGTCTATACTTGATGTTACCCAACCGAAGATATATCATCAAGATGGCAAGACGATGTGCACTGAAAGATGCAAGCACTTCGTTTATTCTTATCAGTCGATTAATTTAAATATTCATTTACATAGATTCGTCATCTGATGACGAAACAATCAAACGAACACACGTCGCGTGTGTGTATAACAGGGTAGGATAAACGGTCCAAAGGCTACGGCAACGAGATTGACTGTGTCAGCACCTTGTACCAGCAGAGGGCCGGTACGCGACGTTTAATTAACAGCAGTTCGGAGAACACCAACAACGTACGGTTGCGATTGCGCAGTAGGACCACGAATGAAATGACGGGGTCAACCATGACCTGTTGTGATTAGGTATTTGGCGATCGAAGACGCCAGATTTCTGTTCGGGTTTTGGTGTGTTGACCCGCGATGAGTCGTTGAAGATGTGCTTTGCCATTCTATGTAGCAAGTTTCGGTCGGTTCTGTCAATGTATACGCCATCGCAACTGTAGGTTGACAGATAGTTGATATGAGAGGCAAAGTTTTCCGGGAAAGAACGATCGGGACAATGGAGACTAATCCTGCGGGTGGAAAGTAACAAACGTGACTCCGCTGAATGATAGATGCGACTAGTGGCAGACTTCAACTTTTGACTTACACCGTTAACACCGAGTTTCTCTTGTGTAAGGAAAGCTGAAAAACACCTGCTTCTTTAACGTCGACTGCGGTTGAGGGTTGGTCACTGAATTTTTGCAATGAATTTCAAAACATTTGACAGGATACTCATTCGCAAATGAAACGCTCCTCATGAGCTCCGCTTCAGTCATTAGGTAATCATTTGTGCACTATTTTGTGGTGAAAATCTACTCACTTCATTGCTTGTTCAAACCCTGATGAAGTAGAAGATCTAACAAGGAACCAATCCAAACGTCGCGTTAAAGACACCACATGAAGACTGGACGAATAGCTTCAATGTTACACTGCTCCTTAGTTACCAAGTTGTTTGTTTTGTATTGCACCAATCAGTCTACAGTTTTACATTGAAAATACTAATATCTTCGGTCAATGACAGAGTGTGATTTCTTTAAAACTATTTTACATCTATAAATGTGGCTTTTTGTCTCATGGAAAAAAACTGCTTACTGCAATCAGTACGAGTTCTTCTCTTTATTACTAGCGTGGAAGGTTTCAATTCGAGTAGGAGTTCTATGGTTATTCGAGGTCCCTAATTCCGAAAACTACAAATTTCCCCACTCGATGAAAAAGCGTTCGCACCAAGCCATGCTTATAAGGCAATCTGTCAGCGATATTACGGTTGGCAGCACTTTTTATCCATATATTCATTCGTTTCGAATGGCCTTCATGAGTTCATTAGAAGTGAAAGGTGATTTAATCAGCAGTCTGTTTTCAGTTATTCATCATCGGGCCAATTACATAATATTTCATATCACTATGGTTGTTAAACAAGCAAAATCAAAAACAGTTTGTTATATGATTTTGTCAAACGATTCTTAGGTGGGGATAAATTAGGTGACTAAATTGACCCTCAGAGTTGCCAAGCTAGTAACGGGGGCATAGTAGCCTGGTAAATTTTTTCCCCAGCCCGTCGATATGGACTGGGCGACCAGAATTTGATTGCTTCCGCAGCGATCAAAATACGAAGTTCGACTCTTTTAGATCGACCATTAGGCAAGCCACCTCCTATGAGACATTGGACGGTAATTTAGCGGACTGCGTCCGAATTGCACTTCAGACAGGCTTCTTGTTGTCTTTGATCACCTGTGTGGTATAGTGTTCATGTATTCTCTGAGAAAGGCCCTGTTTGACGTAATTATAGGCCAAGTCGCTTGGAATTTTGCTCGCTTGACAGCCATAACGACGATATCTGAACTTATTGGATGAATACAAAGTAAAAACAACTGCTTTGTGGACTGACGGAAATCTCTGAGAAAAAACCATTACGACTTTACATAGCACACACTGCGATATAAAACAATAAAACCAGCCGCTATGTGTCTAATGATTCTTTCACAACATATCGAACAGTGCGCTCCCTTTCTAGATGCTTAACGCGTGTTATCGACCAGTGATTTAGCGTGATTGTGTAACCAGTTGAAATCATTACGTCATGCGAGTCGCAAGCCGTTTGCTAACCATTAATTCTTGTTGAGGTAATTAGACGTCCCACGACAACCACAGCAACAAAATGGCAACAATACTCCGTGAATATGGATGCTTTTAATTTGGCAACCACATAAGCACGCGAAACTTGCGGTGAAAGCACTTTGGGAATGACATCTCTCGGGCATAAAAACCAGTGTCCACAAATGTCGGAATAACAGGCTCCGCGTGATTGGGCTGATAACTCAAGGATAGATGAGAAAATAAATCTGGCTTTAGAATAGAGACTGTTAGGAAATGTGTCATTTGTATCTCTTCTCAGATTGAACACTAGCATTTAACAAGTTCGGAAAGCTCCCTATGGTTTTCAAACAAATATCTAACTATCTTAAAAGGTGGAAGCAAACTGGCAACAATTTTCTGTGGATGACTATATTCAAGGTAAACTGGTACAAATAAGATTAAGCCGTTGACTGGCTCTTGATGCAACGAATAAATAACCGAAATTGAAATACCGTCCATTTTGGAGAACTAAGTGAGGACTACAAAAACTACGTTAGAAGAATGACCATGATTGGTTTACTCATAGATGAAAACATTGATTGACACCAATCATGAGCATATCAGACATCGTTCAACATGAGGAGGGAGCTAACACCTGATAAATATTTAAGTTGGAATATATAGTCTGTACTTACGATAAGAATTTCACTTCGTTTGACCGTAGTACCCAGTGATGATAATAACTTTCCCAACGGTGAGTTGTACTATGGTAATGAGAGGAGTGAGGAAAAACCAACGATGGTTTGGGACGCCGTTTAGACGAAGAATTTGAGTGAACTGGCTATGCTGGATGGTGAGAAAATTTGCAGTTATTATATCAACGATTTAGATGGGCTTTTACTGCCGATTATCTTGTCAGCTGTGTGTGGGAAGTAATCATGCAGTAAAACAATGTCCCAATGCACATGTCACACATCCTGCATTAGACTAGCTAGATTGTGGTCCTGATACACCCCCCATCGAGAATATCTGGGTTATTTTTGTTCAATAGGTGTCTAAAAATGCTAGAACCTATGGCTCTAAATCAAATTTGGAGAGCGTCCTGAGGCCAAATAGGAATAATCGGAGTCCAGTCCACTTTGAGTTACTTCTGAGGTGTACGTGTTTGACTTACTTCCTATGAAAGGTCACGTGTAGAAATGGTCTTGCAGGTTTGTTACGCGACTTTCCGTGACTTTCTACGTTAATTCTTTAATAATAAATTAGCATCGAGTACACTTACACTATTATGAATTGTGGTGACCATCGTTAGGTCGATGTGAACAATGGGCACGTCGCAATATATTCCACAGGTGATCTGTTAATTTTCGGTGGTAATATGGTTTTGTTGCGGGGTGCCTACACCTAGCGGAAAAACTATAGAACCACCTTGTTCTTCAAGGATCCTAGTTTACAACTGAACGTATAGGACGTTAAAGCAAATCACGATATCCGAAACCCAAATGGGAGGCTTCCACTGTGAACACGTTACTAAAAATAGTTAAATCGAGGAATAAGTGACAGAGGAATTCCAGTCGGATGAACCCCCTTATATTCCACTTCAGAGCCACAACACAGTTTCGAAGCCTGATTCTCATAAGTCAGTCCAATATGGTTGAACTCAAACAAATATAGCATCAAGCTATACGTGGTTGCTGAATTGTGGTAATCATGTGAAACTGGTCTTGCCTGCAAAGCCGAAAGGGTAGAGGCTTGTACTGGAAGCTCATCATTTACGGGATTCTTTCAGTCGACATGTGAATATAGACAGCCACTATGTTAACACCGTTGACGATGTAACAATAGATGAGAGATGACAAACTGATAGGCGAACATGGTGAGTGGCAGAATAGTCATATTTCAGCACTCGTTTACTAGTTTGATAACGGATCCAAGTGTGAATTGTGCTTATTTCAAATATTTTTGAGGTGGCAGGCTAGATGTTTGCTGCTGAACTTGAGAATGCCATCGGTTGTTGTCCGTTTACCATAGACAGCCGATTCGAGTTTGCAATCCAGTTTCCTTGAGCTCGATACATCGAGGAACGACAGGCGTAAGTTTTTGCTTCTTCGTATGCAAAAGTTGTCTCAACGACTATGGTATATAGTTAACTGTGGAAGTGATCAAGCTGAATATGTGGTGAAACAACGGATTTGTCGTCCACATATTGAATGTTCGAAAACCTTCGGTGTGGAAGTGCTTCATTATTGTGTCTGTAGGCAGTCCCGATACAAGTGAGCCCATTGATGTGTCTTCTGCAGGTGAACTCGGCATCAAACTTGTGCACCAAACATCATCACCCTTACACGTTCTTCCGACAAACTTTGAGTGACGCATGTATAACCAGTGACGCCAAATATTAGAACCAAATCAAGACGTTGGAAACGTATTACTATCGATATGAACAATATGATCAAGTGTTTGCGTTTGCTGGACAAAGTAAAATGACTTGCCGCAACAGACCGTCAGTGTTCTGAAAGCACAACTGCAAGCACAGGCGACCGACGGGCAAGGACGAGCCTTCGAAATGCGATCGGATCGGTCTGTTGTGTAACTAAATATCCGGCCTTCGGACAGGTTTTGACGACGTCAGGGTAGCCCGTAGGAAAACCGTATTCACAGAGGTGGGAGGGAGTGAGTTGACGGACTATAGCGAGTGCGTGGACAGATGTGTGAAAATCAGTGACAAGGGGGGGTGGGCTGAAGAATTCATGCTTTTGGGCGTTGGTTGTGTGAATGACAACAACACGAGATTAGGTTACAGGGTCACGAAAAGGAGCGCGACAAGGTCAATCGAAGGAAGTCTTGATCTCCAGATATAACCCACAACCCTCGTTCTCAAAACGTGCATCGTTTGATGCATACAGTGTGACGCAGATGCAAACTGATACCCATGTGTGCACCCAGCAACCGCCACACGAACCACCGCATCAACGACCGCTCATCACCTCCTAGAGAGCCATTACCAGGTGGACCCCATGCAGGCATTCTCAGTTGTTTACGCAACTGATAAGCCCTGGTTGTTACGATATGCTGAGGCAGTTGTTCTGAAACGTTGGTGTCCACCTCTCTGTGTGCAGAAAGACTCTTTTGTTAGTTTATCACTCCCATGGTAATGTTGCTATCCACCGTGTGTTTTCCTTATAAGTCTAGTTTCACAACTGACCCCTGTTTTCCGCTTCACAATCTTCTGTTCTGTAGTACGCACTTGATAATATGCAGAGAAACTTGCCAGGTCATAAATCGTGCGCATTTACATTTTTGACTGCTCTACTAGCATACAGTCAAGTTTGCTCTGAAGAAATCGTTACGTGACGTGAACACTTCTAACAAAGCGTCTACTTTCAACGAGCTGAGGCGTCCGTGCAGGATCGGTAATCCAGGGTCGGATACGACCATAAGTGTGCAAAAAGCCGAGGATGTTGACTTACTGCGATTAGCAAAAACAGGGTAGGGCGGTTGTACACACATGGACCAGTCAGATGTTGCTTGCCTCATTACTACAAAGTTCGTCAGCTGTGGTAAGTTTCGCTACCCGCAAAACCTCCTTTATGTGTTAGCATTCACGGTAGTTTCACTACTGAACGCTGCGCACAATTGCATAAGAAAATAACGGATCAGTAATGAGAGTTTAATGTTCGATACATTCAAAGTAAATCAGTTGGCGAAAGTATTCAACATTTCCAAACGTAAATCAACGATGTCACCGTCCATTGTATACTGCCCGTTGGGTAAAACAGTGTCGTTCGCACGGTACAAATTCACAACGTGCACACATTACGTCTGTAACAAAGCGCCTGCACACGGTACACGTGATCTATAGGTGATCAGATTGTTCATGTTCGTGTCAACAGTAGAAGTGACCATGTGACGCTTGTGCGAACTTTGCAATTAGTAGTACAAATCAAACACTGTCGGATGAACTCTCCATCTACTTGTTTTCTAAAAAGTGCAAAGGATGGCAGGAGAGGGGACGTTGCCCCTTTGATAGCCAGAACCCTTCTAGCCAATGTGACTTCGCTCATGCGCATATGGTGGCCAAATTACCCATCGATAAACTTTCGTGTTAGTGAAACTAGTGCCTAGTAGCTTCACCGGGAAAGGGACATTAGGTTTTTGGAAACACTTAGTCCTAGCGACCAGCAACGAAATGGGAGATAGCCGTTTCGACTTAGTTGGGTTTCATCAGCATAGGGCACGCCGCGGAATCAAACCAGCGAACCAGCGACAGATTGCAGTCTAGACAGTTATTCACTAGACTTGTGCCTCCATCGACAATGTCCCATTGATGCGGATTTCAGGTGCATGGTGCAGTACCTCCTTCCGAAGAAGGCTGAAAGAAGGAAAATGTCTTACCCATGTCGTTATCCAAACCCCAGTTGCAAGGGCCGTGGTCAATCGCTGGATTTCACCCTTGTTTTGTGCAACTAGCGCACTATCACCAATGAACAACGAAGTTCATATCGTTGAAGCATGCAGTTGGCTTGGGGTGCCGAAACATCATCTACTGAGCAAGTGGTCATCTGTGAGGTGTTCAGCCTCAACATCGTCCACTGAGTTCTGAAAAGCAACTTTTGTTATTCTATTCAAACATAAATTAAATTGGGTCTGGACTACGGCACAGCCTTGGTTGACGCCAGTGACGATGTTACAATCAACAGTGACCGATCTCCATGTCTGCCTTTCATCTTCATACTTACACTCAACAAACTGTTTAAGTTAACGAACTTACTTGGACATCCAAACTTACCAACCACTGTTCACAGCGTCTCGCAGTATAGGGAATCGAAGATGCCCATGAAGAGGGTACACAACAGCTGGCTACGTTCATAACACTTTTCCTGGATCTGTCCAACAGTGATCACTATGTCGATCGTACTACCATTCACACAGAATCCACACTGTTCCTCGGAAACATTGACCTCCCAAACTTTCACACTGAGGCGGTTCAACACGACCCTTGCTGGTAACTTTCTAGCGCAGTTCAGCAGACTGATGCCCAGATAACTTTTGCTGCATTACTTATTACCCTCACCTTAAAACAAAGGCACGATCAAAGCATCCTTGAACTGTTCAGAGGCGGCTTTCTGCTTCCAGATGGAATGAACCAAATAGGACAAGGCAAATTCCAAACCTGGTCCTCCATTCTTCAGCATTTCCTCTGGTAATCTATATTCCCTTACAGCCTTTCCGTTCCCCAGTTCTACGAGGATTCTCTGCATTTCTGCCGAATCCTGGGTGAGAGCAAGTGAAACTTGGTCACCTTATTGTGATAGGCCATTGAAGATCTCCTCATCAATGATAAGGGGGAAGTTTAATAGGCTGTCAAAGTGCTTGTCCCCGACTTTCATAATGTCCTCTGATTGGGTGCACGAATATCCATAGTCCACATCATTCAGTGCCTTAGTAAGCTGGATGGATGGATCAAAAATCGCTTTCAGTGAATTGTACAACTCATTGTTTTATCGGCAGTCAATATTAGCCCACCTTGTTTTTTCCGTCAGTCGTCCCTGACTGCGTGAAGCCGTTAGGCAAGTTGACGGACATGGCTCCGGAGTGTGGCTGTTTTGTCTCCATTGTCCGGGTCCGTTGTGAAAGCGACAAATGCCGCATCCTTTTCTCGTACCAAAGTGTCGTCAAATCATTTCGGATGTTTCTGGCATTCGACAGCGATCGTCTCGATGGCTGCTGCCGTGATCTTTTCCTCGAGGTGCTGCCACATACCCGTGGGGATGATGGATACAGGAGCGTTTTTAAGACCAGAAGCAACGATATGTTGAAAAGAAGCCCCTGTCATGCAGTTTTCCAGTCCTTTGACACCCAACTTTTCCGTTGTTCGGGCGATCTGCGGTAAACAGTCTTGCATACGTGGATAAAAGGCTTGGTCCTGACCAGGCTAGGATCTACGCTACGTTCTACCCTGGGCATCACTCGTGTGATAAGTCATTCACAAATGCCTCGTTGTCGCACGATCACGTAGTCAAGCAAATGGCGATGATCGCTTCGTGGGTGATTCTACGCCGTGATGGCACTCGCATCTCGCTGAAATCGGGTTTTTGTGATAGCCAAGTCAAGAGTAACAGGTGAGGCAGACGACTACTGATCTCACTGACGGAACCACTACCATGGGGTCCGAGGATTCATAGCCAGGCTGCTGGGTTGCAACCAACTTGTGCGTTGAAATCAAAAAGAATAAGATGTGGGTCACTTACCGATGTCAGATGGATTGAAGCGGACATCTGACAACAGAACCGAGGCTCTGGGTCTTCGGTGTGACGCTGTGTTAGGCCGTAAACACTAAGAAATGTGGCAGATTTAGCTTGACCGAGTCGCAGGCTCATAGACAGCTCTCGAGAGCTGATGCCGTGCGGTTCACCTATCATCAAACCATTGGTGCGATCGGTGACTGCGAAACAGATGGCGTGCTCCCGAGCACCGTCTGTCGGGTAACCTATCCAGAAGAAGGTGTACCCAGCACCTGCTTCTTGGAGCTTACCTTGGTCTGCAAGCCTTGTCTCACCCAAGGTTGCGACATCCATGTCGTGGAAGGTCGGTTTCATGGCGATTAGTGCGACGCGGCATTCCGGCGTTCCTGAGCCTGGTCAACCCAACAGCTTAGTACAGTCCATGTCCAGACGAACAACGTCTCGCTTCTGCACGCGTGCCTCAGATTGACAAGTGAGACCTCAGAATGAGTCGCTGACTCAACAGTTTTATCTGGGGGACAAAAGCCCGACCTGGGAGGTAACAGGATGAATGGTTTACTTGAGGAATCTTAACCACAGCCAATGACTCAGAAGACCGACTCACATGGCAGTGGGATCTAACCCAGCCGGTGGGGTGTAGTGACCAAAAAGTTGACGACTCATTCTGATTAGCGTTGCACGTAGTAGATGGATTGTAAGCTACATTAAACTTTTGAGAAATCATGCGGCTTTTTTGACTGTACAGGATAATACACCAGGGGCCACGGTTAACCGTTAGGCAGTCGGAGTTCTCCTTGTTTGAGGGTGTCTTTTCTAACTCTCTTCTTCCTAAGCAGTCATTGGTGAGATATACAAACCTATGAGCTAAACTGTTTTTTGTCTGCCTTTTCCCACTGGCCAGTCTGATATGGCTGAACTTCAAAGAACCGAAATCCTAGTCAGCATAATCTGCAGTATCAAAACAGCGCACAAGCCTGATCACAACGCCAAGATAGCTGGAAAGTAGCACAATTGTATACGCACATACAGATAAGCATGCCTTCCTTTCGCCTCTTTGTTGACGGGCCACCTGGTAGTTTTATTTATTTTGCGTTAAACCTTGACACCTGTATCTATTCGCCAACTAACTTTTTCAGATCGATCCGACAGTAGTTCGTATGAAATGATTTATCAGGTTTTTGTACTGTGAGAATGCCCACGCGACTGTCAGTTTCCTCACCCTTGATTAGTTTCAGGCGGCGGAATCCTGAGCTCTCAGACCGCACGCTACATTCCAACGGACCGCTAGCCTTAAGCCTTTGATGGTCATCATACCAAACTCGGTGACCTTGTGCTGAGTCGAGCGGAATACTACGTGAATGAGTGAAAGTTCTTTATCAAATATCATATAATCAATCAGTGGCGAGAGAAAGGGAACAGTAGCAGCAGTAGCAGTAGCAGCAGTAGTAGTAGCAGCAGCAGTAACAACAAGGAAATCAGTTTGTCTCATCTGCTACGAGTGAGTGAATGTTCATTCATCTGGTATTCCTCCAACCAGTTCATAATAGACGGTCAAATACTGCACGGTTTGATGAGCCAAATTACGACTCCCCTATTTGTACCTGGACCATTGCCTTATCGAGCCTGATAGGTAACCTTGTTGGTTAGGCGTCCCTCTGCACTAATGACAACATATGTCCAGTGGCTTGAGTTGGTTCTGATGTTTGTTCTAGTTGGTTGTACATGCTGCGTTCAACGTTCGTCGGATGAACGTGCATAACGATTGTATCTGTATGGTTTGTGTCGTTGTCATTTTCAACTTGGCCTACAGTAAAGTGACAGTTACACTAGAATTTGAACTTAACGATCAGCCGACCTTATTGGACATACTCAGTTGATGTCGTTTTGATGGATCTGTTCAACGGTATCTTTCCTACACGTTATTCTAGTAAAATGGTTACTAGATATATCTAAAACGTCGAGATAAGGCAGCAGAGTATAGAATTTGTATTCATTCACGATTGCAACCATTCTATCGGGATGGCTACAAACCTATCGATTTAGGTACAGCAAAACAAGATATTAAAGATTTACTCAGGTCACTTTACTTCTGTACATAATAAATTAATAATTAACAAATCCCTGTAGGTTGGAGCTAAGCGGGGTCTGTGTTCGGAAATTAACCGCTAGTAATTGACACCCTACAAAGTAGTAACACAAACAATTAAATCGAACGGTTCACAAACAAACACTTCGTGATTCATCCTGCTAACAAGAAAGATGTTGTGAGAAAATAAGGTTAACACTGGGTACGTTCATATCTTTGCAGATATAAGGACGTTTTGATGTGTAACATGGCGGCGGCCAAACTGGCGTTCATGGGCTCGAGTCCTTTGGTCGTTGCCTTACTTGTTAAGCGTGCATCAGTCCAAAATTATTCCTTTCAGATTCTGTCCTGAATCAATGCAGGGTGTTTCTTACGGAAACCAATGCTAAGACACGACGGAAGACTCAGTACTGTTGTCACTAGGGTTTTTAATGACTACATGGTAGATGTTTTGTTTCAAATGTACTCCAGGGTAAACTCTCTGAATCTTTGGATTCTTTCCCTGTGTTCTCATCAATTTGTTCCTGTGGAAGTGACTGAGTGGACAAGGAGGCCAGACGCATATGTGTGCGTATTTATAGGCATCGCCCAACCAAGATTATATATGACGGTACTGAACTGTGACCAGTGCGATTGTAACACACCTTATCGATTTTAGTCATGTAATCACGCAGGCCACTTTTTTACATCCGAATCACTGAGTCAAGTACAGTCAAGGGAAAGCCATACGATTCTGAATTTCGGTCACAGCTGAAACGAACGTTATTTGTGACAGCGTATCCAACCCTAACCAATATGCTGACAACGTGCTACATGAATAAGCTTTAGCTCGGTAGTCCTCACTTGTCAAGTATGCACTGTATATTTTGTTTGCCTAGTTGTCGACTCCCGTCTAATCTAGACCGTAAGGAAAGTTTACAGCATAACATGTGATGGGATGATAATGAAGTATGATGCCCAGCACCCTCGAAGCTCATGTAGCGTGATCAGTAAGTCTATGCACTTGATGGACACGATCGTCGATGAGTTGTGCCTTTCTTCCTTCGGTGTTCCGCAATATCCATGAGAAGACACCAGCCTCAAGTCGATCGGGGCTTTTGTTGTTACTGTGAAGGTACTGTAGTTTGCTATCGTAAAGACATGGACAAGTTAGATTTCATTGAGAGTAGCTTCCACTACCGGCTGAAATGACAAGTTTCGAGACTTCTAACAGGCTATTAGGGAGATCATCGTTAGGTATTATCATCCTAACGTATCCGTGACTCCGTCGGATCATCCCTCATTCAACAGTTGTTTTATTCCTAGTGACATTTCTAAATTTGTACTCATATCAGTCCCACCGCTCATACATTTGTCAATCTCTTTGTTTCCTTTCCTTCATACTAAAGATATATAGGTTTTTGTGCTCAAATTGCTCTTCAACTGCTTGCACGGCTTCATCTCTTGTTCTTGTGATTACAACACATTACCGATGAGTAGCAGGGCACTTCGGTTCTGTATAAATTGAATAATATTCAAAACTGGTCGGAGCTGTCACATTCCTAAAGAGTATTCAGCCAACTGGTTTTGAAAAGAAGCACTAGACTCAAGTTTTGTTCCTGTTAGAACACGTCAATAATGCATATGCTTGCCACGGTCTGGGTTAGAACTCCTGTCACGCTACCGTGAAGCAACCGTGTTAACGATTCTGCCATTGACCATACAGTAAGCTCGATTGAATCATCACATGCATAGGCCCGTTATTTTAAATTGCAGAGAAGTTCTAGCCGTGGGGCCTTTGACTGGGATTAACAGGACAGTTACTGTATCACCTCTCAAGGCAATCTGGCAAACTGAATACATTCATATTTGGTTATATGCTAGTATATCTCCTTTCCTTTCACCACCAACTGCATTTCACGACTCAGCTATCAGGTTTTACATAAGTGAATCGGAAATTTGGTGGCCGATGCGGCGGTTTTCAAGCCTTTGGCTAGTGGTTTTCTCAAAGATCATCAGATTAGATAACTGACCCGCCACGAAAAAATAAAGACGGCTTTCTCAGTTGTAAAACGTAGCTAGAACCGTGTGAAACGTTGTGTTATGGAACAAAATGTTGACATCCCTCGAATCATGTCTTCCATTGTGAGTTTTAAACGTAATAAGTAGTAGTGAATTTTGGTCGATACAAGTTGAGCATCGGTCACAACCGCCAACTCAAGTGAGAACTTTGTGATTGAATAGTTGTACAACGGGTGATCATGCGTGTTGATTATTGTTTTCTCGCTAATTCAATAATAGTGTTTCTTTTGTCATCTCAGCAGACAGTTCATGTTCTCAGATGAAAGAAACCTAACATCTGGGTCTGTTAACATCTCATTCGTGAGTGTCTGACATGACCTTTCGTTAGTACCAATGTATCCGACTAAGAACAACTCATATCTGGACTGATTTCTTCGACCGGAAGGCCTTAAGGCTGTCTGAATTCCATGGAGGCTGCTGACACGTAGAACCGTTGATGTTGTATTTTTGTGAACTTCGTTGACTCGAATGCTACTTTGCATCCAGATAAGCAGAAGATTCACTTTAACTATACTACGTCTTCTGTCCACACACACACATCGCCGAATGTCCAGAGTATGATGTCTTTCTGTGCATGTTCATAAAACTACTTGTGAACAATCCAGAAGGGAAGTGTTTGCCTGTCATCTGTTGACGAAACGCGGGCAAAATGTTAAACAACATCTTGATAAGCAGCCCCGAAAATTGCGAATTTTAGCAAAAGATTGTCATTTCAGAGGTGTTACTTCTAAGTGATAACGTGATGATACATTTTTAAGTAGGCTGATTTCAAATCTTAGCCATCAAACATTCTTGGAACACAAAAGTTAGGATCGAAAGACAGCCGTTGATAAAGCTCAATCACTCAAAGTGGCTCAAAAACAATCTCGACCGTTTCAGAGCTCAAATGTGATTAGTCGGTCTGGCACTGCCGCCCCAGTGAATTCCACTGATTGTTCCCCACCTGGTATTGGGTAACAATAAACTTGCGTGTTTCTTCTATGGATTCGGTAGTCGCCCCAGATTCCCGTGTCCTGCAAAAATGCTTTATGTAAAGTTCATGGTAAAAAGGGTCGTTTTTAAAAGGTCCTCCAGTCTACTGGCAAAAACACGCCATACATCTACAACGAGTCCAGTTCTTTCATCCATTGCTAGAGCAACATTCCTAATAGAACTGCATTACGAGCACTTACTGATACTGGAAGTGTGAATAGCTACGTCTCTGAGGTCAACGTCATTTACAACCGGCCTTCGTAACTGGCCTTCACACGCTTAACGAGTGCCACTCGTGGTCTACTTTTTTGTCGCTAAAACATACAGACACCCTTTATGCTCACGTCAGACTTGCTGTTCTTTCATAGTATTGCGTACATGTTTTATTAAAATATGATTTACTCAAAGTACGTAAGAGGTTAGAAATATTTTTTAAGATTATGCATGATCATTTCCCGTATGTGGTCTTGGTAAAGCACCAGCTTTTTTGTAAACTTCCTTCCTAACTGTACACTAATGACAGTTGAGTTCATACATTACAGATTTGAAGATAATTCGTTCGTTCGATCAGAGAGACAACTATTACTGAAAGAAAATGTAATCAAATCCTCTATAGCTTCCTGGTAAGCCCAAGTACTCGTTACTGTCAACGAACGTGAAAAGAAACGAATGGTAATTAACTTTAGTCAAACAATGAAACAATTCACTTAACTCAACGCATATTTTGTGTTACGAATGAACAACCGGGTGGAGAAAATGGTTAATTCATTTTCTCAGCGTTGTTGATCTCAAAAGAGAGGATCCCCGTAGTGGAAGATGAAAAAGTCCATACAATCTTCTAAGTGTCTCAAAACCTTCTTTGACAATTTCGATGTGGATACTTCAGAGTTAACAATGAGGTTGTATGTTCTCACAGAATGACTGATGAAACCATAAGAAGAAAACCCATAGCAAACAAGCTCATTTTCAGCGCTTCATCATCAAACAAGCTTGATTGCTACGCGTTTTCTTCTTATGATTAACCCGTGTAGATTCAAGTTACTGAAATCATGAGAGAGGAGAAGTAAAACGGAATTTTTACCTACGATGATAACATCACGGTCTGTATCAAAGACCATTAACAACCAGACGATGATCTGAGGATGACCGTAGAGGTAGTTGATATTGAACAGTAACAACTGTGACCTTGCGTCTCAGAGAATCAATCTGTTGTGTCATTAACTCTTCAAAATAAAGGTGGAACTTGATCCAGAACGGTGGAAATCTCTTCGGAATTTACAGCCCTGTCTGGTGATGTGGAATTACAAGTAGTGGGCATGTTTACTTATTACTCTCAGTAAATATGTCAATTTTTGGATAAAGTCTGTCTATTAATTCATAAGAAAACCTTTCTGGTCCCAAAAGAGGTTACTATTGTTTTTGAAAACCCTAAGATTAAATTAATTCACGCTGTGGCAGCCACTGTTGGTCAAAAAACTCCATTGTCATTTGAAGTTGACGTTGTTATCACCGCGAAATTAAATCACACTGGTCTTCCAGTAGTTTTCGTTTCGAGGACCGTTTCTATCTGCGACAGACATCCCTCTATCGTCGTAAATGAGACGTATACACTCGCACATCTTATTCGGAGATGGAAACATTGTCAACTGGGCATATACTTTGGAGTTATCGCGGATGAGCTTTCTGCCGTATTTGTGTACGAGATCAGTCAGAAAGATGAAATGGAACGCAACAAAATACACCAATAGCATGTTGAGGTTTCATTCTTTCGTTTCGGTTTTCTCTGCATACCAGGTGATGAGGATAAAGGAACTGACATGTTCACTTGAAGTTTCTGTTCCATTGCACTTATGGTTAAAAACATGAAATTTCTACATAAAACCCGTTGTCATTCAGATGTCGCTAGAAAAATTCATTTTACTCATGTAAAACGTCTTTCATTTTCTAAATGTGTAAAACAACAATGTCGAATTGAAATTGACTTCTTTTAAATCATCTGAATAGGGCCTGGTCAGAGGAAGGCAGCCCTTCAAAAAACGCAGCCTAAATTTCAAAACCCACTACAGTCAGAGAGCTGCAACAAATACTTACTGCCGTTTGCATTTTACCCACACATACTCGTGTCCTGATGTGTCTTCGAATACAGTCACATCGTGTCTGTTCTTCTGATTTGTCACACACCCCTTCATTTTTACCTTCCGATTAGTTAGCTAAATTTTTTCATGGACGGGATATAGCTACCAGCCGGACGACCGCTTATAAGGCAAAAAACAACATGCAAATAAGACAGTTATACAAAATTATTGTTACGCGTTCGAAAAGATTACAAACTGTTCATTTGGAATCAGCTTAACCTGAAGTGTTACATTCTATCAAATATTTCGGGTGTATGACTACAAACGTCACATCGAATGAACGAATGTTCTTATACGGTTAAAAGTCGTCTTCTGGTTTATCTGTCCATTGTGAATACTAACTCCCTTAACCAGCCCTCATGAGATGAAATATTCGATCTTCCGAATATGACCACCATGGTCGAACCAGTTGGACTTATTGAATACAACCTCCGGTGCGTTCCTGTTAGGTTTTCAGACGGGCGCAAAGAGAAAATACCACTGCATCGTTTGACCCCCTTTAAAGATCGTAGAAGCTGGCTTAACTGAAGGCAATAACCAGTTCGTCCGCTCCCGGTACTTGTGAACCATTCCTGTAGAGCCGAACCTGGGACCTTGTACAACACTTGTACACACTTCGATAATGTGGGGCAATCGGAAAAATTATAACTTCATTAACAGTGTGTCCGACCGTATTGCTTACGTGACCGAGAAGTGAGATTATTAGTTTACCTCATTTTTTCCCGTCCTCCCTGACATTTCCATAATCATATAACTTAATGACAGTGAGGAAGGACGTTGTGATTGCCGTTTCTTATCATGTTAGTAATCTTGTGTCTTTTATAGTTTCGGCGGATATCCCATTCTATCAGATTAACAAAGCCTAACCGTTGAGTCTTCCATCCTCTCACTTGTATTCGTCTGTAATGATCTTGCGTTCATATCACCATGTTCAGTTAATCGACCTGCTTCATACAGAGTTTGTATCCTGTGAAGGTTAATACGAAAAATATGCATCACATTGGGTGGAAGCGACAGTTATTGTAAAAGATACAGCACTTTTGCCTTGTCTTCTGACATTACGTTGCTTTGATGTCCATCACTACTGACCCAAGCGGTCCCAGTGACGTTTCGGCCTGCTATTCATACACAAGTTTGTCTTGTTAGCACAAGTGAACCAGGATGATGATTGCATGTACATTCGGTTTCGATCACAACTGAATAATTGATTATCGATCAACAGATTACAACCAAAACGGATCAAAGAGCGCCTGTTGGCAGTCGCATAAGCAATAGCCATCCGCTTGCTCTCCCCCAACTAAGAATGTCAATTGTGATCAGCACGTTCCAGTCCATAATGAAATCTTGAGTTGGCATGTGACCCGTTGGGTGCCATAAGCTGTGGCTTCAGTGGGATCAGGTCCGGAAGCCTTGTGCGAAGACGGTTTGAAATTCCTTAGACACGTTACTCCCGACACTGAACGGCATATCCATTGTTACGCTTCTGAATATTCGCTATCAGTACCGGATGCATTTCTGTTGCCATGTATAAAAGTTTCCGAATGCACATATCAAAGCCGCCGCTTGGTGGTGTCATCCACTATGGACTTTAAGTAATCGGATCACGTCTGATCTATTGTTCAGCTAACTGGTCGTTTTTACACATATTTCAACTATATTGGATCTGCTCTGAAGGGTTGATGAATTTCTAGCAATAAGTTTAAAACTGGACTGGACAGACGGTTCCATCTGGCTAATATTAGAAGAAACGTTTCACCATGCCAAATTCAGCGTAAAATCCCGCCCAAACTTCTGGAATAGTCATTTGCCTCGATCATGATCCTGCTAATCGCCACTCACTGAAAAGTTGAGTTCACTGGCTTCATTTAGACAGGCCCATCCTCCTTTCCCTCGAGTAAATTTTGATCGAGAGCCTCGTTTGCTTAGATGAAGACCACAAACAATTGGCCTGTCCGTCATTCCATCAGATGTGTTCTACGGTTGTCTTGCCTTTACTACGGCCATCAATTGGGCTGCTACATCGACAGCCGGATAGCATGGAATGACGTGCTTTCGATCAGCGTGCTACTGTTAGGGTGCACACGTTCATGCACGTCTGAACGCACACTGATCGAAAGTTATTCCTTCTCATCTGCTCGTTGACACTACTTACGGTACACTTCATTTGCTAATTGGTTGGTCGCACTGGTCACTGTTTTTGAGCTGACCTGGCATTTAGTCGCTTGCACAGTTTGGGTACGTATCGCACCGACCGATGCGCGGTCTGACAAACATCTCGCACGTGATCTTGTAGTTTGTTCTTTTCTAGACACATGGAACGCATCTAAGACAACGTTTTACGCCACAACTTCAGCGCGAGTCGAGTTGACTGATGGTTTGCAAGCGGATAAGGTGAACTTCATTGGAAAAATATATGAGATACTTTGTTCAGACAGACAATGAATATATTTTGCTATGAACGTTTAACTCGTGGTGCACATTTGTAGAGTCAAAATACCTGTACGGGGCATCCCACCAAGACTAGTCTGCCGAAAAGTCCACTAGAATGCAAAGCGATTTTAGTTGATCAAGTATGCGTTTGTGTCAGAGGAAACTATACACCGTCATGGGTGCAAAATTGTGTTTCCTAGTCACTTTTTGTAATTGTGTACACCGGACATGGAAGCACACAGACATTGTTTTCGTTTTAACATCTCCATAAATGACGCATGCTAGAAACAAGTGCTACGTGTGACAAAATAATTTTGTCTGTTGTGACGATGTGCCAAGGTGTGTGTCGTGGTGGGCTGTTCCCCAGCCCTAAAGATAAACACAAGTCTATTCAGCGGAAACGACCGCCTGATCGGGTACGATCGATATTCTTTCCAAATGTTGTATGCCTGAATAGGTTTCGGGTGAGGGGTCAGTCAAAACTAAGTCGTTAGGTTTTGTGCAGATTGCCCACCTCACTCCGGCTCACTGATTGGGTGGGTCATGTCGGTAGATATAGATAAGTAACTATGACAAACTGAGTTGAAGTGAATTAATTGACTGTGGGGTTCGGAAACAGTTTTGCCACCCATAAACATTTTTTTCGCTTTAGCAAAATGAAGACATAAAAAGTACAGCTGATATATTGATAGAGAAGTAATGGAAATGACCATGTATACCATCACAGGGGTTTTGAAAGGAATGTGAAGTCATTCGATTTTAGCTGGGAAGTTAACGAAAACCATGTAGATCTAGTGAAGAAAACTGATCGTCCTGTAGAAGAAGTCCGACCACTAACGAGACACCATGCTGAATGTTGTACTTCATTTCAGGCCTAAGACTGTATATCGCTCATTGTACTGATCATATGAGCACCACGGATTTTAATCAGTCTGTTTCGTATTGGCAACAGTAAACCAGTGACACGCAACACAATGCATTATATTTTCTCCTGATGGAAGATTTACAATTCTTTGTAATTTTTTGGCAGTATCTATTCACTTGATACCGCTGAAAGGAAGACGCTTCTTCAGATTCTCAATGGGTTTTGTATTCACGTCTCTCAACCAGCTATTTGATATGGGACTATTTTTCTAATTGTGGTCACTTTACCTAAGTTGGGGGTCTAGTCTGATTTCCACTGGGCGCTGGCTTTGGTGTTTTTCAGGTCTCAACACAGCCAGTTCACTCTCTGGTCACCTATTCGGCGAGATAAAAATGAACAAATCGGTTCAAAGTACTCAGAACCGTTGGGTGAGGAAAACTGTTTGCGTTCGATTGAACTATCTGAGCTTCTGTCTATGTATAAATGAATGTTACTCGTTTGGATTGAGTAACGGAATATGTTGTTCTCGTTTTCTACTGATGGTGTCGCTTGCGTATCATTGGAAGAATATGGGACATCTATGCAGACACCATTTTTCACTCGACCCCACAAAAGATCTTCATTAAAACGTGTGACCCGTGCTCGGTATGCTCCCTGATATTTCATTCGATTGAAGTTTACAAAACATGTTCTGGTGACCAATTCTTTAACTCAGCCAACTGAGCAACACTACGCACATCTTTATAAGTACAATGTTAAATCACCGACAGTAACAAATCCGGATAAACGATTGATATTCGTTTGACTGTGTGCAGTGAACTAAAGCTGGGTAAACTGACGCTTCACGCAAACATCATTATTTCACACATATCTGACTAGGATTAGTCCTGTAGCAAGTATACGTGACTGAAATCTTGACAGTTACGTGGAGGAATGTTGCCATTTACATGACTGCAGTGCAAGCCGTGTTAATTAACGAACTCACTATTGGACTCTGTCTGAATGCTTTTGTGATCACATCCAAATAAACCTGTGGTGGAAAAACGAACTACAATAAGTTGACCATAAGCAGTGTTCACGAAACTCTCAACCTTATTGGAGAGTAGTCAGGGTGTTATGAGCGTAGCTGGTGAAGCGAAGCAATGGAGTTGAAATACAACCCTACAACGGATTGTGTTAGCAGACCGCTGTTGTAAAAACTACCGACAAATGCGTGCATTCGGATTTTCACTAAAATAATGTTTCATCTATGTGTTAACTGAATAGATATGGTAGATGCAGTCTGACGCAATACTTACATGTGATTAACAAAACGAGGTATGGAGCGATCAGAATACCACAAACCTAATCATTTGGTGACATGCAAGACAGCAGACAAGCTGACGTTGATGTATGCTTTAAACTGTTACTAGATTTCGTTTCATCACGTGCGAATGAATTATGAGATTTTCTACTGGAAATTCATACACAGGTAGACTGATAGTCCATTACTGATTAGAACGAACCTATCGGTAAATTGACAGTAATTGAGTTTGTGGTGCATAGCGCGAGTGTTTTGGATATGTGGTACCATTTGGTGTAATATCATAGACTATTTCGCAAAAGTTTGTTAGACTTGCTGTATGATAACTTGGTTCCCAGTTGGAGTTGGTTGCATGCGTTCAGCTGGTGTAAACGAAGTCTGAGTGCAATTGAACGCGCACCTAATCATATCAACGCTACCCTACTAGCGAGAACAGTTTGCCCATCAATTTAGCTTTGCCGGCTTAGTAACCGATAATCCCGTGAAGCCAGTCATTGATGCTTTTATGCAGTTGCTAAAACAAACAATCACAGACCACGTGATTATCGGTTGGTGACCAACCAGCCAAAAAACCAGTAGTAGCAGGGTCATCGGAGTGCACTGTGACTGAAGGAAAACTAAAGTTAAAACACAATAAAAGAACAAAAATGGCATAGGAAAAATGACAACACATAGCAATGGAATATAAACAATGAAAAACGTCGACAAACGACCAAATAAGGAGACGGAAGGGATGGTACAAATTGGGATAGCTGCTGTCACCCAATAAATCCATCAGATGTGTATATGGTGAACGCCTTGTGTCGTGTGGTAACGAATGACACGAACAAGCCGACAGCGTAAAACGTTAAGCCAAATAGGAAATGTGGTCCAACCCATCAACTAAAGAGGTGAAAAACAAAGGTATATCCAACAGCTAGAAGCTTAGAAGAACCAGCAAAAACCGTGTCAGTATTGTGTTTTATTTGGCAACGCCTGTGAGTATGATAAAACCAACCAGTAAAAACGACACACGTGCTAACATAATAATTCTCACGGTCGGGAAGGTGAATAACTGAATGCAACGAAGAAACACTTACGTGTTTTGCGTGGAATATTTTGTTATGGAAATTGGATTTGTACATCTAGTAGCAGATACACATCTATATCAAGCATGCAAAATAATGAAATCATACTTCGTATTCGGTTTTTAAGGCCTCTCGATCTCAGTCATGTTTTGTGGACGTGACGCCAAAGGCTAGATAAGTGTGAACGTTCAATTTCACGTAGCTGAATGACATCAATGTGATCTTTGGTCAAAGCATAATCTTTGCATTCACTTCAACAGAGGGGAACATGGATAATCAGACCACCAGCATGTTTATTTAAATATAGACACTGTTGTTTGGGCTTCAGTATGATAAGGCGTTTAATACAAATGAATTTATTCTCAATAAGTCGGAAATTATTTCAAATTTCGTCATTGATTTTCATATCTAACCTACTGAGTCTGACTCTGTGTTTCCCAACAAAGAAGATAGCCTTTGGTGAACTCAGATAGATTCTCTGATTGCAAAATTATCCGGGCGTAACATCTTGTTACATAGTGCAAGCATGAATTTGATTTTTGAATACAACAAACTCATAACTAAGTATATTGTAATTTTCTTACCGTCTTCACATTGTATAAACCATTGTGCTCTTCCCAGCAGAGTGCATCTAGTACACCAATTAGCTTTCGATCTATTTCATTTGTGGAGTATCCGAACAGGAATGCGCAAATAATACTAGTATTTTGTGGTGGTTCTCATATTAAAAGGTGTTGAACCGTTTTATCATTTCAGTAGTATACAAATCGGTAACGTGAGTTGAAACTTGTTTGATGGGAACAACGTCGACTGTTAGTTATATGGCAGTGAGTTCGAGTCATAGTTACCCTCCGAAACAAGGTGCTGTCCTCAACTTGGTTATGTGATTTACTAGGTGTCTAAATGGACAGCGCAAACGATCATTTAGCATAAAAATGCTGAAAACTTGCTACTATACGAGCAAAAAGCAGAAAGCCGAACTTATAGCACTAATCAATCTCAAGGTTACTAACTTTCCACGGGTTATTTTATAGACAATAAACTATAGCTGAATGAAGAAATACAATTGATCTCGAAGCCACTGCCTTTTTGTGGGTTGGTGTGACCCCGTTGGGTGTGTAGATTGTTTGTTTTAACGCATCACACACTTACTCTGTTTTACTCCGGTAGTTGTCATAAGAAAATCCGATACTACCCCCAAAATGCTACCCGGATTGAACACTGTGCTGACATGCCAGTTTGTTCGAATTGCCGACAGTAATTGGATGTGGCCTTCCGCAAAGAACTGGCTGACAACGAATTCGTTCGGTCCGTTCCCTCCACAAAAGTACATCCACAGTCATCTACATTTGTACGTGTCCCGTTTTTTCATTCTAACGTTCATGTGCTTTGTTCACATGTGCTTTCCCCCCTATTATAGTTAAGTGACTCACCAAACACCTTTTTATCCATGTCTGTGCAACCTTCTAACTAGATCCACAATGCCATCAGTCACACAACAGTAAACATCCTAGGGTTTAAAAGCTTGAAACGTAAATGAGTGGAGTGACAGCAAATGAGTAGTCGTTTTCGACAACTATCGCTGATCTCAAATAGCGACTTCTCACCTTAATTTATCTCTTCCGTTATTTTTTATCCGCAAGGTTGAAGGGATTCAACTGATGTTGCTTAAGTTGACTTTCTTAATGACATAATAACTCAAACTAAACGTCTAAGGGTTAAACGTCGCTGTGTTCTATTCACACATTGCAAGGTGGAAATGGGAATACAACATTCTGAGATTTGTATGATGGGTAAGAGGGGTTAAGTCATGTTTCGAGGTTATCCGGTGGAAGCTTTTGTGATTGTAACAGCCCACGCCTGAACTACACGTACCACAGAAAAGGATCCCAACTTGAACACAAGACTGGATCTAAGTATTTCCACGTTATCAGTCTTTCTAATCGATGGTCTCCTTCGTTAAAGCAGTTGGTTTCGAGCTGAGCTGGCAAGGTTAAAGGTGAAAAGGTACGCATGTAGGACAGGTCGAAAATGGCTTGCTGTGTCCGAGTTAATTACCAAAAATTGGTTTACTAAAATAAAATAGGGTTGGTAAGGCATACTGACTGAAACTCAGGCTGCGGGGCAAAAGAGGAATAGCCAATACGGGAGATAAATTTCATGATTTTGGTTACCAGCAGTGTCACACTGACTGCCTCTCTTTCTGGTTAAGTATGACATCGACACTCATACATCAACGGTAGGTTACCGAATTCGAGACCGATAATAACAAACGCATCTAGTGTTTAAGTTTAGTAAATTCATCGCTCTCATCCGGCCTACATGTAATTAACTATAGCGACTGGCAGCAACTGGTTTGAAGTGCGAAGGTTGTAAACTAAACTTGAATTTTTATCAAAACTGTCTCTCATTATATGGACAATGAGAAATAACATGCAGCTCACGTTTCTTAGGTTTGTCAACTAACCGTGTTCCGACTGAGTTTACACAAATAGTAGACATTTGTAAAGCTTCCATTTACAATCAGATTTATAAAGCGGACAGAAACAGTCGTTGATTCGGAGAGAATCTAGCTGGCACTCCAATAAAACCAACAGAGCCATTAACAGTAAAACGAGGAGAACGGTTTTATTTTTAATGTTGAAAGTATGGTTAGTTTCACCGTGAATACAATTAGGTGCACATTTGATAAGGTGAAAGATTGTATTTCTGTTTCACATTATGGAAGGTTATAGACGTATATACGTGCTTGCTGCCTACAGTTATTTCACATATAGTTCAATCTTCTCAGATAATGAGAGATCAATATCGAGAACATGACTTCATATGCAGAGTATTTTGAATAAGTACTTGAAACCAGAGATAGTCATTGTTCTGTATTGTGTGCCGTGATTGCAAGTGTGCAGAGGACTGGCCTATCGTTCCATCCTCAATGTTGGTTTTATATTAATACTAACGTAACAAGGCGCTTGATTACGGATATTCAACTTTTGTACTACTAACATAGTATCAAACAATGGACCCCTGTCTATTTTTTAAACTAGAGTACGAAGTTTTTTTTAAAGTATCCATCTTAATCTCTGATCTGACATCACATGTAACATTTGCTTGGAATCTCTTTCATTTGTGACACATGCGCCGTAGCAAAAGGAACTACTTGCAACCTGACCACTTCACGTGTTGATAGAGTAAAACGAAATGGATGACAACAGCTTTCATTACGTTTGTAAAAATACACCAGACAGAAGCATTCTATATAATGGTTTGTGAATATACTTTTGTTTGTTTGGAGTTGAACAACTTCTCTACCGCCTGTCCATCATGTTCCAATTAGACTAGAACCATTTTTGACAGGTATTATGCACAAATTCGGATTTCTGTTTTGCATTTCTAAACTGCTTACTGGGTTGGTAATAACAGATTGAGTGCTAAGGGTTGCTATGACTAAATTCTGGTCAAGCTAAACTTGTCAATCCTGTCAAACTGTGAGCGTGCTGTGAAATACATGTGAGTTGCGTATACTGAGGCCTTTAAAAACGTGATAATGGAATTAGATAGTCACACGTGATCATCACTTTAATTCACTTAAGCCATCATAAGAAAATTAAATAATCATGATGCCTGAAGATGCTTGTGTAGGTTTAAGTGAACTCACAAAGTATAATGAATACGGGCAGCTGGAATATTTAGTCACGATTTGAGAACTCAGTGCTTTCTCTCTCTATCGGTCACAACGTTTAGTAAGCCCCATAGGCAAGTGGCCTGACTCGATTTTTCAACTGGAAGCACCAGTATATCACACTCCTGATAGCAAGAAAAGCCGGAAAAAGCAGCTTTTCTGGTCGGCAGAGACATATTTGCCTGCTTGTTGGAACAAAACATTTTCCTACGATTCCAGTACGTTAAAAGTAAGAAGCTACACTTATTTATCTCGAATTGATAATTCAGCTGTTGAAATTAGTTACCTTGTTAAGATGATCCGATTTCACCTAGTAATGCATTGTCCGTTTAGAAGTAACTCAAAAAGATGTCTCAACAACTTACGTCCCATACAGAGTGGTTTTCTACTCAAGATAGTCTTTGTTCCTAGCGCGAAATTCATTTCAACGTGCCACTAGTCAGAGGAAAGAGAGTAGTTAATTACTGATTAGTTGTAAAAGATTAACCGTCACCATTCGTCATCCTGGCGGCCCGACCGTTTGAGACAGTTATAATTCGATAACTTTTAAACTAACACAAGACTTCAGTATGGTAGGCTGTGCTTCGGACATTGAGTATCCAGTGCATGAAGCTGAGCACTAGGCTCTTTATCTATCTAGTCAAAACAAGGAGAAGACATATATCGCGAGATGTTAACATTTCGATTTACTTTCATCAGTCGCCAACGTAAAACTAGCAATTTTTATACAAACTGCGTATTGCAACAACAATTGACCGAACCAACCACATAGTTCTGACCTTTCACGTTCTAATAGTTCAATCAGTTCCACGGCAAGAAGATTGATTGCGTCAGCGCCTTCTGCGCACACAAAATTGGCCGATGTTGTTTGATGAGCATTGCCTCGCTAATTGCTGTGTAACAATATCTTGAACGATTTAACAGGGTCAACTAAGCGACCGGTTGCTAAAATGTGTTTGGCGATCGATGAAGCTGGGGCCTTCGAGTTTGTTACAGTCAGTAGGTCATTTTTTGAGATTGCCGTTGATAACCCCTTAGGAATGTGCTCAGCCATACGTTGATGCAAACGCCGATCTGTCCTGCCTATGTAGACGTCATTGCAACTGCAACTGAACTGGTAGATTACGTGGGAGACAGACTGATCGGTTGAGTGTGTATCGCCGCTATGAAGAGACAAGCCCCTAGTGCTTAGCAGGATGCGCAGTTGGGCTGCTGGGTAGGTGCGTTGCAACGCCGATATCAATTTGTGACTAATGTTGTTAGTCAAGCGGTCACCTTTGAATTGAGTTTGCAGAAATATGTTCTTTTTCTGCGCGTTGCAGCTTACCACTTTTGGTTCTTTCACCTTGCTGTGGATATCCACAAACTTTTCAGGGTAGCCGTTATCCACCAGCGTTTCCCTAATGAACTCTTCTTCTTTCTCCAATCGATCTGCAGTGCAAATCGTTCTGGCTCTGTGAAACAACGTTTTCACTAACCCTCGTTTATAAGCAATAGGCGCGAAGCTGGAGAACTGCGAATATTGTCCACTACAAGTTGGCTTGCGATAAACAGATCGTTGTAATGTACCGTCTTGACGACTGGTTATAAGAATGTCTAAGAACGCCAAGCAATTACTAACCTCCACCTCATAAGATATAGAGAGGTTTGTGTGAAGGGAGTTCAAATGGTGATAAAATGAAGTAATAGCACATTCATCAGTAAAAACTAAAATGTCGTCCACGTAACGTTTGTAAAGCAGGACTCCCGAAATCCTTTCTTGAAATTGCCTTTCAAGCATTCCGAAAAATACATCCGCCAATATGGGACCCAGTGGGCTACCCATGGCTACACCATCAATCTGTCCATAGTTAACACCTTCGAACTCAAACGGAATGTTTTCTGTACAAGCAAAAATGAGATCCTTAAGAAGATCTAATGGAATACCTACATTTACATTTTGACTAAAAATAAAATCACATAAAAATTCAACGGTTTCACGCAGTGGTACATTAGTAAATAAAGAGTCTACATCGACCGAGTACATCATCTGTGGACTTACTGAAGTGTTCTCCAAAATTTCTGCCAGCTCAAAGGAACGACGAACACAATTGGGGGATAACAATTCGCGAACGGGTTTAAGGATGTCCACTAACCATCGCGACAGCTTGTGGTATGCCGAGTTGTTCATGGATAATATCGGTCGTAGTGGGATACCCGTCTTATGGGTTTTTGGTGAACCTCTCATCCTCGGTGTCTGTGTGCCTGTTGGTTTCAGTTTCTTATACTGGACCTCAGAAATATATCCATGTAGCATCAATATTTGTAGTTTCCTTGATATTTGTTTTTCAATCAGGAAATTGTTACTAGGCCTGGCATCCAATTGGAATTTCCGTGCATCAGAAAATACCACATTCATCTTGGCTACATAGTCCTCTTTCTTCATTATAACGACGCCAGAGCCCTTGTCTGGGTTGAGGAAGACTAAGACAGTCATTTCTTTGAGCTCCTTGATGGCTCTGTAGTATTCTGCGGATAAACAACAGTGCTGGCATATGGGGGCCGATAGAAACTCGTGCGAGATATCAACCAACTTTGCACGAAACCAGTCCGCATTGTCCAGTGAGGCGGGAGTAAGATCTTTAACTTGCTCATACACGTTTTCAAATTGGGCCTGCGTCTCTAGTTTGTTCACTTGTTTGGGTGGCACCTTGAAATCCAAGCCCAACGAAAGCACATCTAATTGAGCTTTGGTAAAGTTCAATGGTGCTGTCTGTCCTGCTGTACGGCAGTGAAACGTTGACATGGTATAAGCGGAACGTGTGATATCTGAGCCACTTCCATTTACAATGTTTAAGACGCATCTTGGGTATTCGGTGGTCGGACATGGTTCCGAACACTAAAGTACTGTGGCAATCGGACATGAACAGGATGAAAGTCTTGCTGATATTGAATCAGCTTCGTTGGCTAGGTCACGTCCGTCGGATGGGCGACGACCGTATCATGAAGCAACCACTGTATGGACAACCGAGATTAGGTAAGCAAAATCCTGGTGGTCAGAAGCTGAGATACCAGGATGATGTGCAGGTAAGTCTTTCACGTTGTAAAATTGATTTTAGATGTTGGGAAGAATTAGCGGTGAACAGGACTGCCTGGAGGAATACGATTCGGACGGACGTCCGCGAATTCAATGAGGAGTTATTGCACGGCCGGGAACAAAAGCGCGCGGTACACACGGGAACCATCGGTACCATAAGTCGTGGTGACATGACTATACGGCTTCCGCGAATGAGCCGACCGTCTTCGGATTAGTTAGCCACCAATGTACTCATAGTGTGCTGTCGGCCAAGAAACGACGAGTACGTTAGGCTCAGGTAGGTCATATCAGTATATCCATTCTGGTTCTGTTCATGACCGCATAGACCAACACCATGGTTATTTGGCAACTAGTCCGCTCCTCTTTTTAGATACTTGAGTGTCTGTGATCTTCTACCCATTCTTTTCTTCAGCTTTGTTGGTGTACTGTATGATGAATGGTTTGCCTATTGTTTCCGCCGTCCAATCTGAATTTTGTTCTTCATTCTCATCCTCTCCAGAATGCACAAACATGCATTTGTATACTGAAATGCTACTTGTATTGCATTTTACATATCCTTCTTCCCAGTTTAGATCTTGTCATTGCAGTCTCTCTCACTGTTTATTTTCCGAGTGATAAGGGTTTCCTTTTCGTGCTAACCATTCAATTGGCTAACCAGAATTAGCCGGCTGGACACAAATGCCTCACTTACACACCCACTGGTCTTATTCTTTCGGGTTTACACTGGATGTTTGGTGTGTGAGCGGAAACGCAAGTGGTGTGGCGCAAGCCACTTCCGGTGATGGTTAAAACTCAGGTGTCTTATGGCCTCGACCACTGTGACAGCCTAATCTGTTTCGGATGCCGACAACCATCCAATGCCTGGTAAGAAACACGGACCTGGAATGGATTTATAAAGGACAGGTCTTGCCTTTATGTAGGTTGTATATTGATGTTCCGTTCAGATCACGTGTTATACGAGCTTGTCATCCACCATGTGAACTGATGTAGACACAAGATAGATGAGATTATGAAACTTACTACATACACATGTTTGGTGGCATTCATTCTCGGATTAACTTACAACTTTGTCCGGAGCTAAAAGACGCTTGCACATAAACGTCATTACAAGTGGTTCACGCTATGAACCTTGTGGCTCCACTCACACATCACGGGCCGGCGCAAAATCGAAGGACAAAGACCAGTAATGAATGGGGCCCTCTGTAGTCCAAGTGGCCAATGCTGGTTAGCCAGATGATAAACTGATACTCAGATCTCTCGGAAAATAACTGGAGAGACTCCAATGGGAAGACCTAACTCGGGAAGAAACAGAAGATGAGTTTCAATATAAAGTCACATATTAAATCACTTTATGTGGGAGTGGAAAGCTAAACACAAGTTAGAATACTGACTGAGAGACTAATCCCATCTTTCGAGATACAATGTACGAATGAATGTGACGCACATCTCCTTTCATTGTCACGCAGCACAGACTACTCGCTTGACATACATCCGCTAACAAAGGCCTATGTTAATTATTCCAACGACCTGTAGGGTAACGCAGCAATGGTCACCGCTTCCGGACAATAACTTGTACACAGTGCTTCAAAACTGTCATTTCCTTGCAATCCACTACAGAGAGTGGTTCACTGTGAGCATAAAATGCACATTCTATACATCACTGTCATTGTTACATAAACTCAGGTCGATTCACCGTATAGCTGAAGATGCAAGGACGTAATAATCGTGAGTGATGTTTAAATTCAGATAGATCATCAGATTTGAGACAGCAATTTGATTAGATGTGCTTTCGCATCGATGACACGTTGAAATCATCCATGGTCATTGAGGTGAACCAAATATCAATCTTGCTTATGTATATACGGAAGACTTATGTGGCTGCCACGTTAGCCCACTATTGTTGTCACCCGTATATAGATTAGAATTTAAGCGCACATCAGTTTGACCTGTAAATTTACAGTTTTCCATGGACCTTTCAGGAACACTTCTTATGGATTGGTAAGTCTGGCCCTGTGAACTCGGATCTTCCTGTCAACCGGTTTTCAGTCACAGCGGGTTGAGAATTCTTCTCGTAAGTAAGCGTAGAATTTGGTTTGACTCCTCATACAAGGCTAAGTTTACAACTGTGTGTAAATGGATTCTACTAGGGAGGAGCTATTTTTTATTACGTCACATATTACCTAACACAACACACACTTTAGCCCAATAAATCACTAACATTGTAAGCGCTGGTCAACGTTCTCCAGTATTACCTACGTAAATAGGACGAACATCTTAATACTACCATCGAAACCTCCAAGTTGTGCATCATATATATATATCTATAATTTTATGGAAGGGCTACACGTGGAACCTTCTTTGAGCCTGTAAATTCATTTTCATGTTGTCTAATAACATCGCTCAATATATTTGCTACTAACTCCAGCGTGATATGGGACGTGCTCTATTCAACACTTTAAACCGTTCCCAGAAGTTATAATGTCCACTTATTTAACATTCTAAAATGATTGTGAGGTACGTATTTGGGAACAGGTTTTACATCAGCTGTCTATACATGATTTCGTTGTTAACGTAAATCACGTCGATCTCATGCATGGTATCACATTTAGGCATTTGATATTGCAAGTTGTCTTGCTATCTGCTGATCTTCCATTTCACTTAGGTACAATTGGAGTACGGAGGGATCTGTCTGTAAGGTCTGGACACATTTTGTTCTGTTCATAAGGTCATGAAGAATCAAATGTCTGATGGAATAAATGTATTTTAAATCAAAGAAACACTTGCGATTTCCGATGTGACTCTTGCGCAATGATTGGTGCCTTTCCTTGGGAACTTCTGTCTGTAGATGACCTTCATATAAGTGCCGATGAGAATTCGTCCACGAAAAATAAATAGTTCCAAAAAGACAGAATGATCTAAATGGTCAGGGCATGCATGTTTCTTCCCACATGAAACAACACTGGTCTAAACTGTACAGAAGAGTGGTAAAGGCCAACTGAAATCACGTGTTTTCCAACTAATATATCCATTTTCTTGCACCCAAAAACAGTCTATTCTGCATTGTGCACTTACAACCACAATAGTGCTTTGTTCTATTAATGATTCTATTAATTAATAATAGGTAGTTTGTCAGATTTAACAATTTATGGGGGACCCAATTGCGAAAAGTCAGGGTTTCCGCTGGATACAAACCAGCAACAGAAACAGCATGCCCAGACACAGTAAATGATCTACTAGCTAAGCCATGACGTCACGTCGGGACAACAGAAATTTCACATTTGGACTCAGTTACCTATTTGATCCTCTATCATATAGAATCCACCAAATGACCCAGGGGGTTAAATGCCCAGGCAGGGTTTTTCAATCATCCATCCATCCATCCATCGTCGCCACTGTTGAGCATTGAAAATGAGTTGCTAATGAGTAGTATGGCTGATTTGATTGTACTAAACTTTTGGGCTTCGTTTGGATTCGAGCCGGCTACAGAAACAGCATGTTCAGACACGGAAATCGTCCTAACAAATGAGCTGGAACGCCATTTTAAGAACCAGGAAATTTCGCTGCATGAAAGATAACCACGGCAACTTCTATAGGTGGTTTTAGTAGAGCAAGCGAAAGTAAAACGGCTAGTTGCAATAACAAACTGTTTACTTCTAAAGACGTTCAAACAAAGTTAAATAGATCTGTCATCTACAGGACAGCTTGCACCAAGGATGATCAAGGTATTATGAAAAAAGGCACACGGTGGACACAAATACACCACCGTATACTTTTGAGGTGTCCTTTTCTGTTCCTTTGCATGTGGTAAAGCAAGAGAACAAAACTTGGAAGTTTTATTTGCTAGGAAAGCTAAGTCAGTACAATGTGGTAACGAGCAACTAACTCGTTTTAATTCAGTCTGCAGATAAAGGCATAGTAACACGAGGGACCAGTTTGAAAATTTGTTAGGATTGCATTCACCGAAATAACAACCTAGGTTGCAAGTGGTATGGAGGACACTACAGGCGTAGGTGTAACGTGACATTCTGAGCATCTGGAGAGAGTATTTTCCACGGTGTGGAAGAGATCTGCTTCGAACAGGTGACATCATATCAAAGGATTGTTCTCTTTAATCTGTACCACCAAACATATTCGAATATTTACGTCATTCTGTTTACTACCTGATTGAGAAGAGTCTCACTCGCACTACTAATGCTGTCTGTGTTCCACCATGTGAAACATTTAGGCGTAATTGTTAGGGTTAATATACAATCTGTATATTACTACTCGTTACCACTTTGAGCTGACCACCACATGCGTAAATAGTGTGACATCCACTTGTACATGTTGATCTCGACGGGCACGATCAACATCGTGCTGCTAGGTAACTAGAATTATGGTCACAACGGATCGACACAACAGTGATGTGTTCTTTCATGGTGCTTACTCTCAGTCCGGCACTTCACGACTAATGGTATGATGGATAAATTCTCTGACCCCCTAATGCGAATGTCGTCAATGCGTTTCCCATTCAAAGGGTCACCATGCAATGAGTTCGAACGTAGACAAAACCTGTCGCAACAGTGTTCGCTTAATGGTGGGCAACAAAAAATTGGTGTTGTGAGCCAAGAACGCGGATGGCTCAAGCGCTATTTTTGTGGAAAGTCAACACATGGTGTACGCGCTTCAAAACGACAAAAAACAAACATACTTATTTGCACATAATGTAGCGAAAAGGCGTCCAATAAAGTACAATCTTTATTGTCCAACTCGGTAGTTACCATGCCACACGCGCGCTCGCGATTTTGAATCACAATTCCAGTCCATAACGCAGGACGTCACGGTTGCAACGGTTGTTAGTACCCAGTTCCTGTATGTATAGAGAACCATTTCACGCCAAACTGCACTCCACTGGTTCTACTTGTATTCCCCCCCTGGTTACTTCAACATTCAAATACATGCTTATGCCTCATCACGAAATAGCAGTGATGTGAGTAGTATAAAACGATCGCTAGTCCTCATAACATTAGTACACCGCTATGTGACTGTTATTTACTCTGGCATCAAAAGAAACACAATTGCTTACGTCATGTTAACCAAAAAAGTGTAAATTGTCAAGCCGAATCAGCATCAAGGTAAATGAAAGGTGCTTTTGACAACATGAACAAACTCATCTACTTAATGTAAAACTAGTTTGTGTTTACTAATAGAAAGAGCGCTATAGTTCATACATGCAGCATTCCATGACCTAATTATTAGTAAGCCGTTTACCACAAATACAGAGTTACAAACCGGAGGGTTTCTGTGCAGGCACTGAAGCAAAGAGTAGTTGGAATACTTGAAGGGTTCACTAAAAAGAGTCATGTTGGATAAATACGGTGTATGACTTTGAACGGAACCATAAAATAACTTGTGACCAAATCTGTTACGAGCTGCAAAGTGTTTAGAAGAACATAAAATGTAGCATACATATTTCCGAAAAGAATCTCATACAGCTGTTACAGTTATAAAATACCATGCTTAAAACAGAGTTAAATAGCTCCTGGCGATTAAGGATAATTCATTCAGTAACGAGTACTCAACAATACTAATAACCCATACTCGGACAGTCGAGTTGACCGGACTATCTTCCAAGTCCATACATGTCAAGAAAGGCCATCGAAAGGATTAGAATTTATACGGTACTGTTTGACAAAATTACAATGAAATCGCTCTCACTTTGAATATGAATTAGCCGGATACACAAATTATCCAGCAGAAAGGGGTTCAGAATGCAGCAAACCAAAAACGAGTATGCAAGTCATCACCAGTCAACCGGAAATTAGCTCATTTAAACAATCAGGTACAGATGAAGGTGAGAGTGTGCCAGACAACATCAGTAAGGTAGTTTTAATAGATAAGCAACGATAGTTATAAATAGGAGGGAAACAGACATTTTATTTGCAGTTATGGTACAAAATCTCTCAAGATCGTTTACTGCACAC